>JASEVX010000008.1:539972-674389 GCA_031761405.1 Serripes groenlandicus | reverse complement strand
TATTTGATACTCAAGTCATATGTTATTGTTACCCCAAAGAGTCGACTCAGTAAGACGATACTTTTGAGTACCCCCAAAATAGGCGATAAACCAAAAAAAAAAATACACAAGCCCCTACCATCCCCCCCCCCCCCCCCCCCCCCCCCCCCACACCCTCTCCACACCAACACGCACTCCCTCCCCAACACCACAGTTTACTTCTCCTTATCCAGTCCTCTGCCGATCCGATGGATATTTTTTGCACGGGAAGAGAGATATAACCAATAATGTATTTCTATTGTCCAGCGATGCGTCCAACTGTCTGATATTAAGATTTATTGGTCTATAAATTCACTTATACGCTATGCACAATCCTTCACACTGTCTTCTCAATCCTTTTATAATTAAACCTTTACCACATACATTCATCTTCGCGCCTCTGCAGCAGACGACTCTAGAGTACGTTCTCTATTTGCCACATTGTTTTCAACTCTTCAAGTATAGTAGCTTCATTTACAGAAAATAATCACAATTTTGCCAAAATGTTTTCACAATCGTCTGCAGCAGATTTGTTTTTTCATACATTTCTGTGAAACACTTTTAGATGAGATTGATTTAAGGTGCGTAGCTATGATGCGCATGGAAAGTTCTACGAGGGACTGTGGGAAAATCCCCCGGGATATTTATTTCCGCTAGATTGTGGGAGGTGCGTTTTGACACAAATGTTCACCCTTGGAGAATATATAATTAAGTATCACATTGTTTGCGTCCATATATTGCGGCCAAGGGTCCATAATATAACATATAACTTACCTTAAACTTGATTCTATCCGCGCCCGTTGTTGCATAAAGTATCAACGCTGATTTTCCATTTTGTATTTGTTTTGCTGCAGCTCTTACACTATCCCAGCTTGTCCAACCTCTCTGATTTCTTTTATTTTCTATTTTTCTGGGCCAAGTTTTGTTTTTGCCTTCCTCGTGGTCTTTTCCGTTCCTAATGCTGTTACACAGTCAATCTCGACATCTCTCATCAGAATGTGGATACACTAAGTCGACATTCTTCTTCTTATCTCATCGTTGACGATATTTAAGCCACATCCTAATTCAACCCCATTGTCTGATGTTCTGATGTACCATCTTATTCTTTAATTTTTCCCTCTATGCAAAGTAAGTGTTTAGGTTGTTTTCATCTTGTTTAGTAAGTTTCCATGTTTCACATTCATATAGAACGACCGGATTATTGTATTGTATTTCGTCAAATTCCTTGTGACCTCCAGATGTTTCTTAGGTTCCAGAATGCATAACTGGATTTCTGTAGTCTCTTTTTATGTCGCTGCTACCTACCCCTTCTCTGTCAAACTTAGCACCTAAGTCTGTGAATCTTTTTACATCTTCTTCTGGCTCGTTGTTTACTTTTATTGACTTTTGCTTTGATGTTGGGTTTTTTCTGAGGGTTTTGAACTTTTTAGTACATAATTTCATTCCTACTCTAGATGATTTAGATACCAGCTTATCTGTTTTCTCTTGAATGCCAGTCAGTCTGGAGGAGATCAGCGCAATGTCGTCAAAATATATACCTTCAACTACAGTGTCTAGTTTCAATCTTATTCATCGGAGTTTATCTTTTGTTGTACTCGTCATTGTCCAGTCGATAATCCATAGAAATAAAAAGTCTGACATTGTACAGCCTTAGTATACCCCTGTTTTGATGTAGCAACATTCTGATATTTCATTTTCTCAGACAACTGCAAACTTGCATTTTCCATTTATCACATAATCTAAGGCTTTACATGATTCATGTAAAGTGTACGAAAGCTTTATCAATGTATTTTAAACAAATCCGCTGACATTATATTCTAAAATAGAATGAAAAAGGTAAAGCTTCATGTTCCTGAGCTTTGATTCATCAAAATTCTCTACCTGTAATAACGCAAACACGTATTATATAAGAAGATCAAAGTATTCGTCTTCGATGTAAACATCGATTTATGAATTAAGATTTGACCTAAGAATTTACCATTCATACCGTTGCACTACAGAGCTTCCCGTAAGTTATTGTGGCGTATACCCTCGAATGCCTAAGTGAAGTCACTAAAATGCAATAAAATATGCCACATTTTTTACATGAACATTTTTGTAGCTAAGACATTAAAACAAAATGTTGCCATTATTTGAACGAAAATCTTACATATAGAATCAATTATTGAAATTCCTCGATAGGTTTTGATATCCGTTATACACCCCTTGCTCGTCAAAGCAAATTCCTATAGTAGGTGAACTCCGAAGACACTAACCAGAATCTAGGCGAGCATCAGTCCCTATTGTTAAAGTCCTAAGTCTTATTACAATATCGACAATAAATTAATTCAAATATTTCTTTCTATACTATACAAGCTCTCCATTACTTAACACCATTCAAGTCGGGTTCAGAGAGATGTCCTAATATTCGTAGATTGTATATAATGGCAATGAAAGCACATGCATCTGTGGAATATTTGCAAAAAATGAATGTTCTAGATCCAGAAAATTCATGCCTTCAGTATCTTTCAGGCAAATCGTCTTTCACTAGAAAAAAAAAATGCGGTAACTTAGTGGGATTTCATCCGGAAAATGGATTTGACATAACTTAAGAAATTTAAAGTTGTCCAAAGAAATTTGTTTTTAGAATAAATAAATTAAAATATATTTCTATGCTTTCGTCATGACTAGACCATGCGTACAATCCATGGGTAAGTCCTCAATATTGTCAATCGAGCGGTGTAAAAGCAGTCTTTCGAAATAGACTAAAAAAACTAATTAATATAATCGAGTCCTAAAGATAAAATTAATCCTTAAAGAGAATCAAATTATTCAAATGAAAATTAAATAAATAGTTGACAAAATATAACATATACGGTACATGTGTTACTTAGCCTAGGCGTCGGAATTTCCAAAATCCTTTTGTACAAATTGTACTACACGATTTTGAGGGGTAACGTTAACACTCAGCTTCACAACTAAAAGTAACGAAATCAACCGAAATAAACCGAAATATACGAAATACCCATTCAAAAGACAGAATAGTGAAAATGATAAAATATAAGCAAAAAGAGAATCAAATTATTAAAATGATAGGTGATATTTAATAAAGATATAAAGATTAAATTATAAATAATTCACTAGCTTTTAATATCGATCTTTCGTATGTAAACTAATTAATTATAACAATTTTACTCACCACATTGAAGTAGCTAGGCTCGTGCAGAGATTAGCATGTTCATTTGTCGCGCAGAATACCGTGGTTCGATTCCAGGTCCAGGCAGGGTTTTCTTTTACAAATATATATTATAATCATCTTTTTTCATTTCTGTATGATAAATTCCCCGTTTCAGTGGTGCAAACGTCTTTTGAGACCTCGGCAACCAACTCCTTCACAATGTTGGGATTTAAAAAAAATCAAAAGCAATCCATTCAACTGTTCACTAATACTTTGTGAAACAAGTTATGAAATTGAATAACTCGTTTGTATGATGTTTTACGTCGCTTTTAACAATATTTCAGTTACATTACGCCGAAGAAAATGTTGTTTCTCCTCTGATATTATAATTGGACAGTCAATATATTTTTCATTGTTAGGCAGAGACCTTCATGTGATTTTGATATGACAAGCATATATATTAATTGCGTAATAAACATAACTACTGAAATCCATTGTAAATGAGGAGATGTGCTTAACGGAAACTACCAAGATAGCAGATGCGCATAATTAAGGGAAGTCGTTTTGGTCAAATGTTAGTATATCGATAGACCCCCATACTGTGTGTACAGTATTTTGCGTTGAACTCCTATATCATTCAATATATAGACATAACAAAGTAATATTGCAAAGTGTTGTTGTTAGACAATCCATGTCGAAATGTAATATGCAGTTAGCCCCTTGCTCTGTGCGCACTTTCAGTGCTTTGATTGTGACAAATGCAGTGGCGGATTTAGCGGGGGCCTGTAGGAGCCCGCACCCCCGACGTTCCCAGCTCCACTATTTATTTACTTTTGCTTTTTTATATAAAGTGGAGTTATGATGCTGTAACTTCATTCTTCAGGAGAGCATCCGCTATAGAAAAAGCTTTTGCGAAAATGGTGAAACTTATTTTGAAGTCTATTTAACAAATACCGTCAGTACCAGGAGTTTTATGTATATTTAATGACAGCTATTACAGTTCTGATAATTTCATTTTCTGTTGTTGTTATTTTTAGTACCTCAGAATGAAAATCGGTCACAATGTCTTAAAAAACAAAGAATCTAAGAATTTTGTGGAGAAATCCCTTTTATTTAAATGTGAATAAAAATCTACATGTGCAATGGGATTTCAATTTGATGCAGAAACATTAAAAGCTTTGAGAAGAGACCAAACCCTATTTGCATCATTACGACATTTAAATAAAAACTATTACGATGTTTTTCACATGTTTAATTTGTACTGGGCTTTTCCTTTCTAAAGTTTTGCCGTCCCACCTATCGGGTTTGGTTTTATCAAACCTTTCTGTTATAATAGGACATTTTATCAGCAGAGGACTTCGATATGTTTTGTAAAGTCTTTAAACCCTTTCCCTCATATTGACGGTTTTTGACGCCTCTACAGTAGACGACTTTTTGAAAACATAGTGATACAAGAAGAAATTTGCCATAAACGAGCAATTTCCTCTTTTTTGCCACAATGTTTTACACTTTCTGTCATAGGTTATACATTCAATTATAGAAATGTTCTATTCTTTTATAACATATGTTCAAAGTCGTCTACTGCAGAATTGTCGTACGAGGGAAAGAGTTAAGTCAGGCACAACAGAAGATTCGATGCCAGACAGATTAACCGTGAAGTTGTTGATCATCCGAGAAAACTTGGTGTGAAAAGGCATCACTATAATCGGATTACCATATGTATCGTTTATACTGATTGGTATCTGAATCAGTTACATAGAAACAGAACCTGTGTGATAGTGTTTCTTTTGTATAACTTTAATATGCAATTAATGGGGAAAAATGTACAGACATATCCATTTTTTAAAACAGAAATGTCGGATATTTTTCTGATTAAACTAAACTTACAAATGATATATGATCCACAACATCGGCGCCGTTATTAACCATACAAAGCGTGAGTAATGACCAACTGTATCCACAGTACCACGACCATTATATACATGTATATCATTGGTACAGCAAAGTTCTTCGAAGTTTTATTAACCCTGTCCCACATACATACGCATACTGACGTCTCTGAAGCATATCACTTTTTGAAAACATTCAGAAAATTATTAAGTTTGAAAATGTGAAAGCTCAACTGGACTGATTTAGGCCATAGGGGCCTGGCACACTATTTACAGAAATAAAAATATATTATTATATATAGACAAGGGATGGAACTTCCTCGCCAGCTAGAATTGACCCATGTTTGCATTTTGGTCCGATAGAAAATAATAAATCGACGATTGAAAAAAGCGCTATGTGTCGGCATATAGCTACATGTAAATGGTCACCCGAAACACTGGTCACAAGGATGTTATCCGCAAGCGATCGGTTTTGTTTAATATTATTATTATTATTAGAGTGCCAGGCCACTATGTTTTGGGCTGCTCAGAGAACGTTCTAAAACACATAACTAGAAGTCTTGGTTGTTCGATTTGCAATCTATCTACTATCTATAATAAAGATTAACTGGAACAATTGTCATGGGCTTCATGCAAGACGGTTGTAACTACGTATTGTTACAAGATGTAGTTACAACCGTTTGGCATATTTCCATCGACATATACTCTTCAGCCCTTTTCTAACTTGCATACGAATTGAGGCGCATTTGCAGCAGATGACTTAGGAACTCTTTGTGACAAAACAATAGCTTTTCATTCTCATAGTGCAGTATTGTTCTATTCATTTCTATTAAACAATCCTTTCATCAATAAAAAGGCTCAATATTTTAACCTGGATGTTTTCAAAGTATTCTACTGCAGATTTGTTGTATGTGGGAAGGGGGTTGATATGAAAGTGTATACATTGATAAATATAAACATTATATATGTTCACCATAAACAAGTTCTCCAAATGGCATTAATGCCGAGCGCGAGGGTAATCAACGTCATAAAAGAAGACAGTTCTCCTTTTCTCGCAAAACTGTTAAAAAAACAAACACTCAAAAGGTCTGCTATACATTCGTCAAGTTACATCTTCGTAAGAAGAAAGGGTTCCGAGAAAATATACTAAGCAAAGGAGGAAAGGAAAAGATAAAAGATAAATACGGATGCGTGTATAATCTAATCAGACCGGTGGATGTAATTATGATGCGTCAATCTAAAATGCCCCAAGAAATGCTATCAGATAACTAGTTCCCTCCCAATATAGGCTTTTTTTGTACACATCTGCAGAAGACGTATTTCGGGATCAAATGTTGCAAAGGAACATATTGCTAATGATTTGAAATTTCACATTTTTTGTCAGAATGTTTTCAAATGTAGACAGATTTGAAGATACATCCGGATTTGAGTTTATTGTAGATGTCGTGGTACGATTAATGAGAAGACTATTCGATTTGTATGTAAACAGAACAAACGATATTTATAAGTGAAACTAGCATTCGATGTAAATTACATTCACACTCGGTTCTCTAGTTCATTGAGTATATGTCGTTTTCAACTGAATGTCACTTGTATCACTTTTGTCTGTTTGTTTGTCTCACCCTTTCCCTCTTACAGCAACTATGCAGCAGACAACTTTGAAAACGTTTACTAAAAAGTATGTAAAATCTCTATAAGTGTAGGTATAATTATTGAAAAAAAGTTGAAGACATTTTGGTAAAAGGAGAAAATTGCTCCTTTAATTCACGATATTTTTCGTCTGCTGCAAAAGCGTCAAAATGCGTCTATAGGTGGGAAAGGGATAAACCTGTCCTACGTGCTACTTAGCAGTACTTTAGGGCTGTACTTTACTTTAGTTTATATAATCAGCTTTTGTTCAACCATTCCAAAATGAAAACATCTGACACAATTGGAAACTGGGTAAAATGAACTGATATTACATTGCGAGACTGTGATACGTCGATTGACTGTCTAGCTGACGTGACGTTCTATTGTGATGATATTATCATCGGCTCTACTTAAGCAGCGTCATCCCTTTCCCACATACAACTCGTCTGCAGCAGACGACATTTAGTCAAAAATATGGATTCTCAATTTAAATCAAGTAACAATCAGTGAATAAAGCTGATCAAATATTGTGGTAAAAGGAGTAATTGCTCATTATTAGCCATTTCCCCATGTATCACAATGTTTTCAAAAGTAGTCTGCTGCAAAGGCGTACGACAGTAGTATGTATGTGAGAAAGGGTTTAGAAACGATCAGTCTTGTTTCATCCCGGTCACGTTGGCCAATTGGCAGGTTTGCTAGTTAAATTCTCATAGTATATAAATAGTATATTCAGCGTTTTAAAACAGTTCAAAAAGTGCCTTGAACTATTAAAATCGTAATTCTGAGATACAATAAGAGTAGTAATTTCACATTCCTGTACAATAAACATCTAAATATTGATCGTATATCGAGGGCTTGGCGTGAAACGGTTGTAACTAAAATTGGTATTTTTTTTACCAAGGTTAATCACCTCGCCAAGAAGTCTTAATAAGCGTTAAATCATTTTTCTTGGTAAACTATGTAAATTTAGGTGCCATTGCTCGTTCTGAGCAATGGCACCTAAATTTGCATTGTTTACAAAGGGGTCAAAATTGCCCCTAAACCAGGGTTTTCAAAATAGGTTTTAAGTTACAACCGTTTCACGCCAAGCCCTCGATATACTTCATTTATACTGGGTTGACATACCCAGTAAGCCAAATTTTGTACTTTTTCATGTTTTTCGATTGACTGCTTTTCAACATTTTATACTAAAATAATTTTGAACTATTCATTACTTACTTACTTTGTTGTCACTATAAGCAATATTTGCAGCAGAAGTTTCAACATTTCAAACTTTTGATCTCCATCTGGAGTTATACATTCCCTGTACGCTGATGAAACAGGACCCCATTTGCTCATGCCAAATATATAAATGGTCCTCTCTTTCGTCTAAAATTATCGAAACCGTCTTCATTTCGGCGAGGGATAATTTCATTCCATATACTACCATATCCTGCGTTCATACATGATCATATTTCCAAAAGATGGCGTTAACCCTTTCCCACACACAACGAATCCGCAGCAGACGACGTTGAAAACACCTCGAACACAGCACGGAAATGTCTCTATACATGAACGTGCAATTATTGAATACAGTTTGAAACATTGCGATAGAAGGAGATATTGTTCATTTTGAATAATTTCATCTTTACACAATAATTCGAAAGTCGTCTGGTGCAGATGCGTCAAAAGGCGTCTGAAATTCTGATAGTTTTTATCAAATGTTTATCCACAATGATATAAATAGACGACATCTTGATTGACCAAGATCGAACAAAGACTTGTTAATACAATTAAGCACGAGTAAACGCTAATTATTCGAAGGCTACTAATCTAATTGAATGTTCATATACAGTCAAACATGTGCTAAAGACCACAGTGGAATAGCAATTCCATGTATATAGCAACCACACTTTGAGTTTCCAAATAACACTTGTTTGTACATAAACGACTCTCTAATTAAAGCCCACTTGTGAAAAAAGACCATATTATTGTCATGAATTTGTGGTCTTTCTACACAGGTTCCACTGTATATGTGCCGAGCCCCGGTAGCTCAGTTGGTAGCGACGCGGGCTGTCAATCAAGGGGTTGTGAGTTCGAATCTCAACACCACTAACATTTTTTCCGTCGTTTGACAAAAGTCACTGTGACATGCGTCATTCTTCTTTCATCATAGGCTTATAGTCTATGTGGAAAAGCAGCAAGTCGCTTGGAAAGTATGTTTTGGTGAGTACTGGTGTGAGAAAGCCGGGAAACGCATAAGTAAGCACTGGCCGCCGTGACTCTTCTCAATCAGTCAATAACAGTATACGCGTTGTGCTCACGGAACATACAGAAGGTCTGGTCGAAATCAATATAAATTCGAAATTCTGCAAATCTCGCATTTCTATGTCGGTGCTCTTCGATCCCCGCCCCGCTTTAATTAACCGTTCTAGGCCTTTAGGTCAAATTAACCCAATTAGTCCCTAACATAACTTTGTTTGTGTAGATATGCGTGTTTACCGTTGAATATATGGCATTGTGTTTTTAAAAATATAATTGTACATGTGTATAGAATGGGCTGGAACTGATTGATTTGATCTTTAATGGTATTTTGACCTCGTTTGAAAGAGAAATTTGAGAATGTGAAACACCGGTTTTGTCCGGGCCCGAATTTGTCCAAAATGACGGTAACCATTTTAGCCTGGTTTATTTCTTCTTGCATTATGCTTGGCACCCCATTTTCTTTGGATTGTTTTAAAGCTAGGAGGTAACTCTTTCTTTTAATGATATATGGTGATCTGCATAAGAAACGCTTATAAAGTGTGACAATTGAGGGTTGAACCTGGTCCGTTTAAATGGAAACAAAGAAGGAATTAATTTGGTGTATTGTGAACTTTAATCTTCTTATCCAGCAACTCCAAACGTTCTATCAAGAAGCTTGATACCTTACCATAAGCCTGTCTTGATTAAATATTAGATTAACTATTGATCTTTCACTATTAGATAGTACTGTACTTTTCTTCCCTGAGGTAGCAAATAATAAGCAATAAAGTACATTATATTATGCATTCCAATTCAACAGCATTTCGGTTATAATTTGACAGCTAATCAATCTAATGTAAACAAACTAGTTTCTTTCATCAACGACCTTCAGTCGAGCTTTTGGAAAATGAACTATGTTAGTCATAAAGACGCACATCGTACATGTATGGGAAGAATGATTGACCGGCCTTGTTGCCGACTGAGCTATCACGGATTGGCTATTGACATGGAAGCGCTGTAGCTTACGTGTACTTGTTCGCTGCATCGAAATACTATGAGCATAAATCGCTATTACACTTTATAATTATAGCCAGCACAAGTACATTCCGAGCTATATACTCAGATCGTATTGTCGAGTATGATTGATTGTTTGGTGATTTACGCCGCTCTCAACATATTTCAGTTATACCACGGCATTTCCTTGGTAAGTTACCAGTACCAGTGGTCCATTTATACCGACATCAGCCAGTTATTCGTACTGCTAACCCCCCACCCTCGATTACTACCATTTTCAAAGTCTTTGGTTTGACCCGGCCGTGGATCGAACCCGCGAACACCGCATCCGAGGTTGATGATCTACCACACCACCACCAAGGCAGTGTCGGGTATGACATGTCCATTGTCGTGTCTTCTAGTAACTTCTTGTGTACCATTTCCGGTCTTTTCCGAGCTAAATAAACACGAACGAAAACAAAACCAAACAGTGACAGACGAAAGTATGATATGGTGGCAGTAAAATAGTGGAAAATCTCCATAAATGAGAGTTCAATTATTAACAAGAGATGAAAACATTGTGTCCAAATGAGAAATTGCTCGTTTTGATTAATGTCTTCTTTTGGAGCTCTGTTTTATAGTCCCCAACTTCGATTTTATTTTTCTAAGAAAGGACTGGTTTCCAGTCTAGTTTTAGGTTTGAACGAATAACTTATCTATTTCTTTGATTGTATTACGTGCGATATATGGAGGGAAATCTACGTACACTGCAGTACATGTAAGGCTGGATTTAAAGTGACAGCGTGATGAAAGCACTACATGGAAATCGTTTCTTTTAATTTCCCCCGAAAACGAGATCTTCCCCACACTTAACTCGATAAGAACGTGACAACATTGAATTTCTCTAATAGGTTCTTATTCATTACCAGTTGATTAAATTTAGCACATTTGAATCGCGTCTGTGGGTAAGGGGTCATTGATCATCTCCCGTAGCAGGACTCCAAAAAGGGAAATGGTATAGTTCATAATATAAACTGAGCGATACTACAGTTCTTATTGCTTGTCAGTAGTTACATCTGGGTCTACATAAGTAGTAAGAGAAATGGGGGTTTCAGCAGTTTTTGTTATTTGAAAGCGTAGGCTTTGGACAACCTCATGTTTCCCATATACTACAATTTTGCTGGGGTTACAGAGTAATTTTTGTGTTTTGAATGCGTAGGCTTCGGACAAATTGTCCAATACCTAAACATTCACAATCCAATTTTTTGAATGTTTAGGATTTGGACAATTTTCCAAATGGTCTGTGGATGTTTAGGTATCGGACAAATTGTCCGAAGCCTACGCATTTAAAACAATGGACTGTGGATGTTTAGGTATTAGACAAATTGTCCGAAGCCTACGCATTCAAAACAATGGACTGTGGATGTTTAGGTATAAGACAAATTGTCCGAAGCCTACGCATTAAAAACAATGGACTGTGGATGTTTAGGTATTAGACAAATTGTCCGAAGCCTACGCATTCAAAACAATGGACTGTGGTAGTTCAGGTATTGGACTATTTCTCAGAACCCTACGCATTCAAAACAATGGACTGTGGTAGTTCAGGTATTGGACTATTTCTCAGAACCCTACGCATTCAAAACAATAGACTGTGGTAGTTCAGGTATTGGACTATTTCTCAGAACCCTACGCATTCAAAACAATAGACTGTGGTAGTTCAGGTATTGGACTATTTCTCAGAACCCTACGCATTCAAAACAATGGACTGTGGTAGTTCAGGTATTGGACTATTTCTCAGAACCCTACGCATTCAAAACAATGGACTGTGGTAGTTCAGGTATTGGACTATTTCTCAGAACCCTACGCATTCAAAACAATGGACTGTGGTAGTTCAGGTATTGGACTATTTCTCAGAACCCTACGCATTCAAAAATCAAAGACAGTGCTGAAACCTTCATTTCTCTAACTACTTACATTATCCTATAACCCGTCCCATTACAATAGCATGCAAAGGGATATGGTAAAGTATACAGTACATATTATAACACATCCCCTTACAGTATCATACAAAGGGATAGGGTATAGTACATGTATATAGTACATATTATAACACCTCCCCTTAGAGTACCATACAAAGGGATAGGGTATAGTATAAAGTACATATTATAACACCTCCCGTAACAATACCATACAAAGGAATAAGGTATAGTATATAGTACATATTATAACACCTCCCGTAACAATACCATACAAAGGGATAAGGTATAGTATATAGTACAAATTATAACACCTCCCGTAACAATACCATACAAAGGGATAAGGTATAGTATATAGTACATATTATAACACGTTACGTAACAATACCATACAAAGGGATCAGGTATAGAATATAGTACATATTATAACACCTCCCATAACAATACCATACAAAGGGATAGGGTATAGTATATAGGACATATTATAACACCTCACGTAACAATACCATACAAAGGGATAAGGTATAGTATATAGTACATATTATAACGCCTCCCCTTACAGTACGATACAAAGGGAAAGGATATAGTATATAGTACATATCATAACACCTCCCGTAACAGTACGATACAAAGGGATAAGGTATAGTATATATTACATATTATAACACCTCCCCTTACAGTACGATACAAAGGGATAGGGTATAGTATATAGTACACATTATAACACCTCCCGTAACAATACCATATAAAGGGATAAGATATAGTACATATTATAACACTTCGCCTTAAAGTACCATACAAAGGGATAGGGTATAGTATATAGTACATATTATAACACCTACCGTAACAATACCATACAAAGGGATAAGGTATAGTACATATTATAACACTTCGCCTTAAAGTACCATACAAAGGGATAGGGTATAGTATATAGTACATATTATAACACCTCCCATAACAATACCATACAAAGGAATAAGGTATAGTATATAGTACAAATTATAACACCTTCCGTAACAATACCATACAAAGGAATAGGGTTTAATATAGTGTACATATTATAACACCTCCCGTAACAATACCATACAAAGGGATAATGTATAGTATACAGTACATACTATAACACCTTCCGTAACAAGACCATATAAAGGGATAGGTTATAGTATATTGTGCATATCATAACACCTTCCTTAACAATACCATACAAAGGGATAAGGTATAATACATAGTACATATTATAACACCTCCCGTAACAATACCATACAAAGGGATAATGTATAGTATACAGTACATACTATAACACCTTCCGTAACAAGACCATACAAAGGGATAGTTTATAGTATATTGTGCATATCATAACACCTTCCTTAACAATACCATACAAAGGGATAAGGTATAATACATAGTACATAATATAACACCTCCCGTAACAATACCATACAAAGGGATGAGGTATTGTATACAGTACATATTATAACACCTTCCGTAACAATACCATACAAAGGGATAAGGTATAATACATAGTACATATTATAACACCTTCCTTAACAATACCATACAAAGGGATAAGGTATAGTATACAGTACATATTATAACACCTCCCGTAACAATACCATACAGAAGGATAAGGTATAGTATAAAGTAATTATTATAACACCTCCCGTATCAATACCATACAAAGGGATAAGGTATTGTATACAGTACATATTATAACACCATCCGTAACAATACCATACAAAGGTATAAGGTATAGTATATTGTACATATTATAACACCTTCCGTAACAATACCATACAAAAGGATAAGGTATAGCATATAGTACATATTATAAAACCTCCCCTTACAGTACCATACAAAGGGATAGGGTATAGTACATGTATATAGTACATATTATATCACCTCCCGTAACAATACCATACAAAGGGATAAGGTATAGTATATGGTTCATATTATAACACCTCCCCTTACAGTACGATACAAAGGGATAGGATATAGTATATAGTACATATTATAACACCTCCCGTAATACCATACAACGGGATAGGGTAAAGTATATAGGACATATTATAACACCTCTCCTTACATTACCATACAAAGGGATAGGTTATAGTACATAGTACATATTATAACACCTCCCGTAACAATACCATACAAAGGGATAATGTTTAGTATACAGTACATATTATAACGCCTCCCGTAACAATACCATACAAAGGGATAAGGTATAGTATATGGTACATATTATAACACCTCCCCTTACAGTACCATACAAAGGGATAGGGTATAGTACATAGTACATATTATAACACCTCCCGTAACAATACCATATAAAGTGATAAGGTTTAGTATACAGTACATATTATAACACCTCCCGTAACAATACCATACAAAGGGATAATGTATAGTATAAAGTACATATTATAACACAACCCGTAACAATACCATACGCAGGGATAAGGTATAGTATATAGTACATATTATAACACCTCCCGTAACAATACCATACAAAGGGATAAGGTATAGTATATAGTACATATTATAACACAACCCGTAACAATACCATACAAAGTGATAGGGTATAGTATACAGTACATATTATAACGCCTCCCGTAACAATACCATACAAAGGGATAAGGTATAGTACATAGTACATATTATAACACCTCCCGGAACAATACCATACAAAGGAATAAGGTATAGTATATAGTACATATTATAACACCTCCCATAACAATACCATACAAAGGAATAGGGTACAGTATATTGTACATATTATAACACCACCCGTAACAATACCATACATAGAGGATCTTACATGAGTGCCTATTTGTTATTGTTTTTATGAAACGAGTCGACTGAAATAATATAACGCGATGCTCCGCCGAGCGTCATATTCGTTTCAGTCGACGAGTTTCATAAAAACAATATCAAATAAGCACGAATATAAGATTTTATTTATCACATAACACCATAAAAAGATTGTTTTCAATCTTTAAATCGATCTTTCTTCGTCCTTATATAAACAGTGACCGAAGTTCACCCCGAAGTTCAAATGCAAACTTCCACTGTAAAATGTAGTCCCTATTAATAACCTTTTGATTTTATACAAAATTAGCAACAATGCACTTATAGCATTTCATTTATCTAGATTTATTCTCTTTAAACAATATTTTTAATAAATGCCGAAATTCAGAACAATTGTAAACAATATGATGTCATTTAAAGTGACGTCATACTGCAGTGACGTCACATACGTGCTGTGAGTCGGCTATTTATGTAACTAGTTACACGTGATATGTCACTGCTTTATGTCACTCCTGGAGTGCAAGTTATGTGATAAAAAGGGATATGTATAGTATATAGTACATATTATAACGCCTCCCGTAACAATACCATCCACAGGGATAAGGTATAGTATATTGTACATATTATAACACCACCCGTAACAATACCATAGTTTATCACATGACAATGCTTGTATCCGATGTAATATAACCATTACGTATTTCTTTTTATTATATGCCTGTACATTTTCCGGTGGAAATATATGCAGATTGACATGCGCAAATACACCACGACGTAGCGTGGGAAAATCCATATCTTACTCGACCTTCGGTCTCGTAAGATATCGATTTTTTCACGCTACTTGTCGTGCAATACAAACCCTTTTATCGCTCCCGCAACGTAATATTCCGTATTTATTGTATACTTTGATATTGTTCCCTCTTGTTTCCATATGAACAAAGGATGCAATATCATTTGATATTGCACGGGTTGATATTGCACTGGAATCTTTTTCACGTGACGCTAAGGACGGAACTATTTCCATACACTAACGTTACAAAGCGCTCTCATCCAACCTTTCGTGATTTAGAGATCCAGCTAACTTCTACTTCTACTTTGTTACTGTCAGGGCTTAGTGCATCGCAGGCAAGTGAAGCCATTAAAATGGTTAAAACTAATTAGGCATATTAACAAATATAAATGAAATAAAAAAAACAGCTGTGTTGTTTAGGCTGTGTATCAATGTAGACGGGACTTGAATCAGTTTACAGATGTGATCTGCTCAAGGTTCGATTCTCTGATAGTCCTAGGGAAAAGCTGTGCTTATACGGTTCGTAGTACATTGTTTGGTACATCTTTTATAGATGACACGTAGTGAAAAATCGATAGACATACACAAAACCCAATCTGGTCTATTTATAGCGTTAGCTATGCTAGTAAATACGTACGTAGTTTCTGACGTAATAATGTGACGTGTACATCAATAATATTGCTCGAGTGTTGTTTTGATTGTCGTTGACGATCTATTATAAGTGTATCAACAAAGGATGAATAAGCAAATGATTGTTTTAAAGGTAGGTCTTCAGATTTGTTTTGTTATCCTCCGATGTGAAGTTTATCAACGCAGTAGCCTTTATATGTATATCAAAGATGTGTGTTCGCTTTACTGAACATACTGCGAGGTCAAAAGGCCCTTTTAAAGGGGCATCTAAATCGTAATAAAAAAACAAATGTCCAGGCGTAAATACAAGAATAAGATAATACACGAGTTCTTAATGAAAAACACTGTTAGAAAAGGCGTTACATATCATTTTGTCGACGATTCCAATTTCGAGTCGACAACAATGGCGGTTCGTAAATTATATTTTCCGCGACCTTAGCAACCAGCGTAAAGGAGAGTATAAATGCGCGATATATCGTTAATGTTTATTTATCTGAGCAATCCAAAACGACTGTTAATTTTCTAATAAGTGTGACGTGTTTAAAACAAACAAAACGACACATTTTAAATAGCCAATATCAAATTATACAATAAAAAGGTTATTGCATGATTATAGGAATGTGTTGGGACTCGTTCCTTCGGCGGAGTGCCCTCGCAAGCTCGGGCAACTAAGCCGAAGGAACTCGTCCAACACAATATTTTCCCATATTGATGCAATAACCTATAATATACAACATGTGTAATATAAGATGACCTAATACTTGGAAAATGACGTCACGTCAGCGTTTTGACGTCATACGTTAGTCACTTTGGCGCCAAAACCCGTACATTTTATCTAGAAATATTGTAAACGTTAAGTACATTTTTATCGAAATACGCCTCATAAGTCACTTTATGTGATAGATATAATATCTCATGCGTGTTATTTATTATTACTTTTAATAAACTAAGCTGAATATGACCTCGGCATAATTATTTGTGGCATTATTATACGGTTTACTGACGAAATTAAAATAGCTTTGGAAAACCCGATTTTCTTTGTGTGTTTCGTCATGTGATAAAAAGAATCTGACATTCGTTGTCATTTCATATAAAGTTTTATCAAACTCGTCCAAGATATTTGTTATTAAGCTCGCCACAGGCTCGCTTAATAACAAAAAATCTTGAACTCGTTTAATACGTGTGAAAGCTCGAGCCGAAGGCTCGAGCGAAGCACGCCTATAGGTTACACGTACGAACACATCATACGAGATCAAAACAACGAGAATTCAGTACAATCTTACTGTTTTTCACATATCAAATCTCAACCCCATAGCACTTTTTTTCGGCCATTTTGCTTCCGGTCTTACTGGTGAATGTAGAGCGCCTATGTAATAGAGAGTGAGAGCGCCTATGTAATAGAGATTGCCAAATGTGACGTCATTGCAACGAAAAGTAACGTCATTGTAAGGCAAGTAATAAATAAATAACAAAAGGAAAACGACAGGAATGGTAGGAAAAGATAGTTTGACTCGTCACAAATGGATTTCATTCACTGGAAGGACTTTATGAAGGGTAAGTCGACTATTCTTTTGTACCTGTCATCATTATTTCATGGATTTTATATCTTTGCAATATAGAGAAGCAATAAACACTTGAAAATGATTGTAAATAATTTCAACGGAAGTTATCGTTCGTTACACTGGCCTCGGATATTATTTTAACTGAAAAGGACGAACAATTCTGTTTCTGTATCGGCATAGCTTCATTTCAAGGTAAGCTATTTATTATATCAATAATTTGCTTAAAAATATAACTTCATTTCTAAATTATTTGTTATATCTGTTGGGAACGATCCACGATGCTTTCGTCACATCGCGTGACGTCACATGGTGTGTATCGTTTATGACTGTATCTGTCATTTGAAGCCGAAGCCGTCTTGTCAAATGTTGACTCCACTCAAGAAAATAGCTATTAAAACTATCATATCTTCGACTGTCTAGTTGTATTGACTTTTTAAAGACGTTTATCTATTTATTGCAGTAAATGTAGTAAATGTAGCAAACAAACAAAACTACAGTCAATTTCAAATTATTTGCCTTCAATTTACATTATTGTTTTACATTGTACAGTTTAACAGTTTATGTCTATGACCTAGTCTTTGTCAAATCATGAAAGTATGACCAGAATCAGTTCACCCTGATTTTGGGGTATACATAGTAAATGTCTTAATCCTCCAACCTGAAACAGAGGAAAACACTTTCATGCCTTCAAATGAGTCTATTGTTTTAAAGAAATGATGTTATATGTGGACTATCAGTAAAACACATAACTTTTCTTTCAATAGGCTGAATTTCTAGTAGTTTCATTTTTTTTTTTATCCAAAATTTGTTTATTGATCAAACTCAAATGAGTCCATTGTTTTAAAGGAATGATGTCATATGTGGGCTATCAATAAAACACATTACTTTTCTTTCATCAGGCTGAATTTCTAGTAGATTTATCTTTTTTTTTATCCAAAATGTGTTTATTGATCAAACTCAAATGAGTCCATTGTTTTAAAGAAATGATGTCATATATATGTGGACTATCAGTAAAACACATTACTTGTCTTTCAACAGGCTGCATTTCTAGTAGATTCATCTTTTTTTTAACCAAAATGTGTTTATTGATCAAACTCAAATGAGTCATGATTGTTTAAAAGAAATGATGTCATATGGGGGCTATCAGTAAAACACTTTACTTTTCTTTCAACAGGCTGAATTTCTAGTAGTTTCCTTCTTTCTTTTTTTTATCCAAAATGTGTTTATTGATCAGATTGGACAAACTTGGTACTAAGAATTTAAACATTATTTTCACTAGGTTATTTTAAATACTCTGCATGTAAGTATTCAAACAATATTTGAAAAAGATTCAACATCTATTGACAGCACTATTTTCATACTTGGGAGCACAACAACCAATGATGTCATAGAACTCTTCAAATTGAAGAGCAAATGCAAAATAAAAGCCTTTTACGGTCACCGATTTAGGTCCGTCTATGAAACAGGGCAATGTACACTAACTATATCAAACTCAAATAAGGTAAAAACAAACTGAGCATTGAAATATGTAGATAAAGAGGATCAATCTCTTTTTAAATTCAACAAACACTCAAAATACTTTTTATTCAAATAAATTTGTATAAACATTTTGGTTGAACAATAAAGAAAACGTAATCTGTTTTTCAACAGAAAAAGGCTATAAGGCAGTTCATAATTAATGTCAGTTATGTTAGTCACCCAGTGACCTCACATAAGTGTTCTGTCCTCTGATATAACTGAAATACCACAGAAATGTATCTGTTTTCTATGTAATTTATTGTGAAATCCATTTTTCTGTGTGAAATTGTATAATCTATACAATAGAAATGGTAAAATTTAAATTGGTATACATTCATTGTAACAAAAAAATTCTTATACTTTACTGGTAATAAAAGTACACATATTTTCATGAACTGCTGCTCAAAATAAAAACCTATACTGTAGTTTAATGGTAAAACACCTGGTCTAACAAGAGTTCTAAGATCAAATCTCAGCAGGTACATGTTTTGAAAGAGGCAACTAAACTTAACAATGTATACATGAAACAATTATGTTGTGGGGAGTTGTCTTACTTAAACACTTATTACATTTTTATCCAGGCTTCTAGTGAAAATAGTTTACTCCCTGTACCCTTTTCAAAAGCTTTTATAATTGAGCAATAACAATTAAAAAAAGGAATGGTTATCAACATTGATAACTCTGAGAATCTGTACATGTTCAAGGATTGATCCAGCTTTGATAACCGTTCTAATATCAAAGTTTTAACGAAATTTATACATCATATTTTTATAATAGAGCAATTTTAACATGATCACTAACAATGTTAAATTATTGCAAATTCTTCTGGAAAATCCATTTCTCTGTTTGTACTTTTTATAATTTCTTTATTTGCTATAAACATACTGTTTATTGTTTTATGCAATAAAATGTATATTGAATATATTGATCAGATCTTATATTATCCATTTTTTTTTCAAACAACATATTTCAGATACATGTATATATATTCAGTAACTGTTGTTGACACTAAGTCTGGTTCTTATTAACAAATAATCTGATGCTGTTTTCATGTTTTACAAATTAAAAACCAGAAAAGGAGATAGGTGTTCAAAGTGAAAATGTTGTTGAATAGGAACATATTGTTCATTTTGGATATGTTCATTTTGGATCAATTACACCATTCCGACAATGTATTCGGATTAGTCACAGAAATCAAGTAATTTACATCAGACAAGGCCGGCTAAACTTTAACCTTTCCAACATACATCATTATAAATGGGACTTTTGAAAATATTTGTCAAAAATTACATTTTTCTCAGTCATCTTAAATTGTCTCAAGATTATACATTCAGCCAGATCATGCAAAGTTAGCCATCTGCCTTGTAAGATTGTTGTGTGGAGTAATGTTAAGCGCAAGTCATTCAATCAACCATGGTAAGAGTCAGTTTTCAATTATATGTATTACTAGTTTACAAATAACTGGCATTTGTAAAAATAAATCAGAACATTCTTCAATGCCTTCTAGTGTTGTTTTCCATCAACATCCTTGGAAATCTTACAGTCTATTACAATCCTGACCTAATAAAAAATAAAACAGATATATATGTACAAATTAAACTTAAATGCATGATAAGTTTAGGTTTTTTCAATATGTTTTTCAAATTCATTTTTGTAACTTTCTACAATTTGCCTTTTAATTTGTTTCTTGTTGGGGGACTGACAGTGTTTACTTAATTGTTCTTGCTTTCACACGACCTAGGCTTTGCCTATTAACATATTAAAACTTTATATGAAATGACAACTCATGTCAGATCCTATATATATTGTTCATATTATAACACCACCCGTAATAATACGAAAAAAAACCATAAATGTTTTTTTTTCGCTTATAGTTAACAGGTGTGAGATTTTTTTTTTTCTTTTTTTTTTTCAATAACCCATGAAGCTTTCTGAAATGAAACTGGAAAAATCCATGGGGGCCGCCATTTTGGATATGTATAAAAAGCAGACGTAAAACACAGATTGAAAATTATTGTCGGCTTTTTAATTTTTTTTTTTAAATCGGTATTTTGGATATGTATAAAATGAGCAGAAAAACACGGATTGAAAATTATTGTCGTCTTTTTAATCATTTTTTTTAAAATCGATTTTTGAGTATGTAAAAAATGTTAATTATTTATCAAACATTGTGGCAAAAGCATAAATTTCTCATAAGGAGCAATTGTTCTTTTGGCGACAATCTTTTCCTAAATCGTCTGTTGCAAAGGCCTCAGAAACCATCTCTAATAGGGAAATAGTTTTGCAGAAATGTGACCATTTACATCATTTGTTCCAGTCATATTGACTGGTTGAAAAAGGCAGTCGCCAAGTGGCATCAGAAAAGGGCTGATCTATTTGCTTCTTTATCATAATGCAGGTGATCGATTTAGGATCATCTTGGCCTTCATGTTTTAACCTCGTTCATTATAAATGTATTCCTTGATTTTCTGAAAGTCTTTACTTTATTATTTTCTGTTCGTAATAATAGACGACAGCAATAAGAATTCCAAATATGTTTTGATAATGCAAGAAACATGACATTAACATTATTATTGTCTAGTCAATTACTCATAAATCCCTTTTTATGGCCAAAGTATGCTCTTTAATTTTTGTTTATAATTATCTTGCGTTTTTTTCGTAAATAGGTAGTACCTATAGATATATTACCATACAAAGGAATAGGGTACAGTATATTGTACATATTTTAACACCACCCGTAACAAAACCATACAAAGGGATAAGGTATAGTATAGAGTACATATTATAACACCACCCGTAATAATACCATACAAAGGGATAAGGTATAGTATATAGTACATATTATATCGCCTCCCGTAACAATACCATACAAAGGGATAGGGTATAGTATATTGTACATATTTTAACACCTCCCGTAGCAATACCATACAAAGGGATAGGGTATAATATATAGTACATATTATAACACCACCTGTAACAATACCATACAAAGGGATAAGGTATAGTATATAGTATATAGTATAACACCTTCCGTAACAATACCATACAAAGGGATAAGGTATAGTATATAGTATATATTATAACACCTTCCGTAACAATACCATACAAAGGGATAAGGTATAGTATAAAGTACATATTATAACACCTCCCGTAACAATACCATACAAAGGGATAAGGTATAGTATATAGTATCTATTATAACGCCTTCCGTAACAATACCATACAAAGGGATAAGGTATAATATATAGTACATATTATAACACCTTCCGTAACAATACCATACAAAGGGATAAGGTATAGTATATAGTATATATTATAACACCTTCCGTAACAATACCATACAAAGGGATAAGGTATAGTATATAGTATATATTATAACACCTTCCGTAACAATACCATACAAAGGGATAGGGTATAATATATAGTACATATTATAACACCTTCCGTAACAATACCATACAAAGGGATAAGGTATAGTATATAGTATATATTATAACACCTTCCGTAACAATACCATACAAAGGGATAAGGTATAGTATATAGTACATATTATAACACCTTCCGTAACAATTCCACACAAAGGGATAGGGTATAGTACTCACATTCAAAGCAATGGACTGGTATTGGAAAAATAGTCAAAAGCCTACGCATATGGGAAAGGGTAAAGATTTATACAGAATGCATTTAACGTTGTCTCCAAAAGACACCCTTATGTAGCGAACATTTGATTGAAACATATTAACCCGTTCACTCAATCCAGGGGTTGTGAGTTCAAAATTCTTTTGGACGTTTGACAAAAGTCACTGTGACAGTCTATGTAGAAAAGGAGCCAGTTGCTTGGAAAGACTGTTGTGTGTAGTACTGGTGTGAGAAAGCTAGAACACATATGAGTAGATGAACTGGCCGCCGTGATATAACTGAGAAATTGTTGAAAACGGCATTAAATCCGAATCCTATACACATTCACAATGCATTTAAACTCAATGTCATATATTCAATACATTCTGGTGATGGAATACACTCATTTCTACGCAGACAAAGTTTTTTAGGGACAATAGTACTGTAGATCAGGAAGTCAGCAGATGTATTTAGCGTAAGTGGACCTTTAAGACAAAACAAATGTTCTAAAGTATATGTTTTTTTAATTATTTACAAAGTATGATATAAAACAAAATCACAAAGGCAAATATTAGGTCAATTAAGTAGTTATTATCAAAGAAAATTGAATTTGTCTATACCAACTCAATTTAGTTTTTTCCGCTAAATCGGCCATGTTTTATGTTTTCGCGCAATACATAGGTCTTCGCAAAGAAAACTTAAGAAAAATATCACATGTTTAAGTTTTACTGTGTCAAACGTTCTTAGAGATGATCATACTTTAGATGTATGCACTATTTTCAGACATTTTAGGCAACCAGTATCAATATTTTTAACCAGTTTGACTGTATCCAAACATTTTTGCATACGACACAAAATTAATCTGACTCTGAAGCTACTTTAGACACCTTTTTTGGCCCTCAGATATCTAGTTTTTGTGTAAATTTAAAGAGAATGATATAAAATGAAAGCAAAATAGCAAATATTAGGATGATTAAACAATTTTTTTCAAAGAAATTTTATATTTCCTATGCAACCCAAACCTAGGTTTCGCGACTTGAGTCCGGCAAGTTTTCTGCGCTCGCGCATCATACAGGTCTCCAAGATAAAAAAAAAAGCATATACCCATAACATTTTTAGGTTTTACTGTGCCCATGTTTAAGGAAATGACTAAACTTCATGTTTATGTCTGTTCTAGGCAATTAACCAATCAAAGAAATAGGTAAATGGCTCGATACCTTAATGAGCTTAAATTACACTCCAGGCACCCAGTTTCATCATTTTTCAAGCAATTTGACCCCACCTGTAAAGTACCCTAGAAAGCTTCAATATGTGCAGCTGTCACAAAATTGACTTTTGATATATTACACTCAAAAGTTCTAAATACCTATTGCGTTTTGAATCCATATACCTACTTTGTTCTGAATCCTTATACTTATTGCATTCTGAATCCTTATATTTATTGCATTCTGAATCGATATCCATACTGTTTTAAGACTATATACATATACCTATTGCGTTCTGAATCGATGTACATACTGTTTTAAGACTATATACATATACCTATTGCGTTCTGAATCGATATCCATACTGTTTTAAGAGTATATATATATACCTATTGCGTTCTGAATCCATATACCTACTGCGTTCTGAATCCTTATACTTATTTCATTCTGAATCGATATACATACTGCTTTAAGACTATATATATATACTGTACCTATTGCGTTCTGAATCCATATACCTACTGCGTTAATACTATATTTATATACCTTTTGCGTTCTGAATCCATATACCTACTGCCTTACGATTATATTCATATACCTATTGCGTTCTGAATCCATATACCAACTGCGTTAAGACTATGTATACTTGTTTGCGTTCTGAATCCATTTACCTTCTGCCTTAAGACTATATATACATACCTATTGCGTTATGAATCCATATTCCTACTGCCTTAATGCATATATACATACCTATTGCGTTCTGAATCCATATACCTACTGCCTTAAGACTATATAAACATACCTATTGCGTTCTGAATCCATATTCCTACTGCCTTAATGCATATATACATACCTATTGCGCTCTGAATCCATATACCTACTGCCTTAAGACTATATAAACATACCTATTGCGTTCTGAATCCATACCTACCTATTGCGTCTGTTACGCAAGACAATATTTGAGCCGCGACTGGCGATGTTGAATTTCTTATTTCATTTTCGTACAGTGAAGACTCTAGTGTCCATGTACACGTGTACAGTCTCAACTGAGTATTCACTGTCCACCAATGTGAACTATTTATGAGCCGTTCACGAGCAGACCAGTATTATGGACTCTGCTTAATGTATCGACTCATATCAGCCTGCGCAGTCCTCGCAGACTATTTCGGCACATTCCGTCTGAGGGGATAGAGGTATAGAGTAATGATTCCTAAAACAGAAAATCCACAGGAGACGAAAAGTGTCTGTCCGGGTTAGCCTATGTGACATGCTTAGGCTGATCCGGGTCGATACATTATGCAGAGTCCACAATGTTGGTTTGCTCGTGGAACGGCTCATATATAGTCCTGAATGCGTCATCTGAAAACACCAAACATAATCATAACCAATGTCGCCCATTTTGTTATAAGCCAATGCTCAACGATACTAAACAATAGATGCAATAAAACAGAAAATGCCAGACTCGTCTCGATTATATTTACAATAAGGTAGCAAACTTGCAGTATGGTCGGATTTCCTTTATAAACAGAACAGAATCAAACATATGAGCTCTTCTGACGTATACACTTCCGGTGAGTATTTATAATGGTTTCTTTTCTTCTGAATAAATAAATAATTAAAAATACATTTTTTGTCCTTATCTTGGTTGTTATAAACACTTGTCCAACAGCTAAAATTATATGTTTTTCAATAAATGTGGTTATTTTTATTCCTCATACTGTACACTATGTGTACCTGGGAGAAATATAGATACTGTTCTGTTTTGTTCTGTTCCAATTGATTAGAACTGCGATCCTTATATGGAAATATATAGAACAAGGATGGATTTCCCGAGGTTTTTTAAAACTTTTGATTTCAAAACATTTAATATATCTTTTTTAAAATGATCTTTTGATAGCTTATGCCTTTTGTCCAAAACTAAATAAATACATATTGGAAATATATAATATCATATAAGTTAATTAAATATCTCATATATTCTTTTGAGACAAATTGTCAGATGTCCACTTTTCCAAGGCAGATTATTTGCCTCCCGTTCTAACGGCACGGTGCATATCTCTAGACTGGTACCAGCAGAATACTATCAACGCACTAATGCTATTTGCCGCTCTCGTCTTTTCCCAGGGGAATTCCTAATGTCTTACATTGAGGAAGTATTAAACACATAAAATCGAGTTATGGGCAATTTTGGCACGAGTTGCTCGTGCTAAGGTTCCTGTACAATAACACTTGCAATAGGCCTGTTGCTTTAGTTTTTGTACACTCAATCGGTTTAACATATTTAAAAAAATAAACGTCGAAACGTCGAACGAATTTGACTATTAACCCTTCCCAACACCAACGGAATCTGCAGCAGACGACTTTGAACACATCTCGGTTAAAATTCAATATTATTAGGCATTTGGCGGATAAAAGTGCAGTCAAAAGTTAAATTATTGAAAACAGTGGAAAACATTGGGGCCAACGTCGTCTGCTATAGATGCATCAGAAAGCGCATGTATGTGCGAAGTGTTTGTATTGGTAAGAGTACCGTCCCGGGAGCGGTAGTCGTGGGAGCAAGATAATCCGGATCGCGGGTATCGGGTTCACTGCCCGTGCACTACCCTGATTGGCGCTTAATGGCTTACTGTTAAGGGGACTATCCTCATAATATACTGGAATCTGGATAAATTTACTAGTAGGACAAGTAATTTACCAAGGAAAAGTCGTGATACCACCGAGGTTCTGCCGAAAGAAGCGTTAAACACATTTCCTACCAACAAACCACCATAGGTCGACATGTTCCATACTGTATTCTCATCGACGAATATTTGAATAAACCATTCCTACAAAAAACAACCATAGTTCGACATGTTTCATACTATCCATGATTTGTAATATTCTCATCGATGAATACTAGTAAACAACGTTTCAAACAACAATAATTATAATTAGATAATTTTCATACTTTTCATGATTTGGAATTTTTTCATCGATGAATATTAGATCTAGTAAGTACCATTCTTAACAACAAACGACCAGAAGTCGACATGTTTCATACTTTCAATGCTATGGAATATTCTCATTGATGAATTTTAGTAAATACCATTCCTACCAAACGGCATTTGCAACATCAATTTCGGCACTAGATATGGCTTGATTCGAGGCAAGGCAAATCATCAGAGCAACCGGTCACACATCGGTATCATCTATTTAAAGCTATGCTTCACGGCTAACAGAGTGTAAAAAGCGAGAGATGTCTGATTGCATTAAGCAGTGCATTTCTTGGCGCAGAACAAAAATCTCCGGTGGGTCAGAAATTGGCCCAGTGTCTGCTGGTGATATTGATCGGGTATTTTCAGCTTCGCCTCGAGTAACAGTATTTCCCTCATGTTGACAATATGTACTGTCACACTGGAAGCCATGAAATATTATAGGTCATTGCATCTATATGGGAAAATATTGTATTGGACTATTTCCTTTGGCTGAGTTGCCCGAGCTTGCGAGGGCAGATCTCCACCGAAGGAACGAGTCCCAACACAGTAGATTCCCATAATCATGCAATAACATTTTTATTGTATAATTTGCTATTGGCTATTTAAAATGTGTCGTTTTGTTCGTTTTAAACACTTCATCATTTAAAAAATTTATAGTCGTTTTTTATTGTTTAGATAAACATCAACGATATATCGCGCACTTATAATGTCCTTTCCGATGGTTGCTAGGGACATGGAAAATATAATCAACGAACCGCCATTTGGTTTCGACCCGAAATTGAATCGTCGACGAATTGATGTGTAACGCTTTTTATAACATTGTTTTCTTAATTAATAACTTTTGTATTATCTTATTTTGGTATTTACATCTGGATATTTGTGTTCTTTATTACGATTTAGATGCCTCTTCTGGCCTCACAGTATGTTCATTAATGCAAATACAAGTGACCAAATTTCGTTTAACATGCAAAAGTATCTACTGAATCAAAGCCAGAAATTATTTGTGTTTCCAGAGTCATATTTTCAACAGTAACTGCGTAATTAAGAAGTTATTCACATAACATGACATTTGCCTTTTCAATACGTATTGGTGAACACTTTACAGTGCGCACACTTTTTGGGTGGCTATACGGTCATCATCCGTTGACAACTTTCTACTGCGATACTCCAGTTATATTGCTTCGCAATTGAACTCTACTCAAAAGGTAGTTATATATGCTACCAGTTTGGTCAAAAATTGTAAACCGAATTAGTTGAGTTCGGTCAGTGCGAAAATTAACCATTAAAAATCCCACCGACGTCACATTGTTTTAGAAAATTTATGTATTTAATATATAAAAAAGATGTGTAACTTTGACAAATATATACTGCACATACAATATTGATACTCTGGCTTAATGGGAATATTTCGGTGTATATTTTAGAAAGGTACAGAGAAGTAAGACTCAATGGGTAATGGGGAAAACCCCAAACTTACTACGTTAACATTGCCGACACATTTATAACAAAAGCAGAGCAGACTTTCCATACTTGCAATGAAATTATAGTTTAAATATTTAGCAATTTGCGGGAACTTGCGTAAAGATTTTATCGAATAATGAGGATTTTGATCAGATAACGTGCTTCAGCTAATTGAAGCACTCTCTAGGCGAATCGATTATATATACAATCTGTTTTGTAATATATATAAATGTTCATTGGAAATAAATGGCTTCATTCCAAGTTTTAAGAACGTTTGATAAAGCACCTGACTCGTATGCGCTTAAGTCCCCATTATAAAAATTGAGAAGGATAGATATAATATAAACAGAGAAAACAGAATATGTAAATCATATAATCAAATTGTAGTTGAATCAGAATGTCCCTTCTTTAGTATGTTAACAATATAGTTCACTTAGATCTAAATAATTAGAAAATGTAACATGGCCCTCTATGCAAAAGTCCCTAGCAATAATATATTTAAGAAACACAAGGATACTATACAACTTGCTACATATAACAAGGAAGCTATGTCAATTAGAAATAATACTCTTGATGATATTGCTGTGTCTTAAAATAAGACTGTGTATAAAATCGTTGAATTGTTTGTATTTGTATGTATTCGACGTATTTATCTATTTTGTTTGTGTTTCAATTTGAAACCTGAATAAAACCCTATTGAAACAAGTCAATAAGACAAGACAATTTAGCTGAAATAGGTTAACAGTTATTAAACACTTTTTACGCCATCAGATTTATAGCGAGAGACTTTTAAATAGACATTTCATTTAGAACAACGTTTCTTACACAACATAAACAATCTTAAGAAAGTATGTTTTAGCAAATACTATAGATATGTATTAGGAAGTTAACGATTTTATAATATTTATGCTGAATTGTCCTGGGACGACTTATCTAAATAAGCTAATTGTATGACAATCTTTAATCCTTGTTAGGTTTTAAATGTGTATTTGCATTACACATGTCATGTAACTCTCACACACGTCAGAACACATGCATATTTAGTATATCCTTTATTTTAGTAGCGTAGCCAATGTGCGTTTATCCAATTCGTCGTATTGTTTCAGCACTTGTAAGTTATATCTAGTTATAAGGTATTAATACGAATAATATTTAATCAAAATGTAAATTGAAATGTATCTTAACATAATGTAAATCCACTATATTCTACAAGGCCACACAATCATGTTTTATATGCACAAGAATGGCTTTAACTGATGCATCGACAATTTAACCCATTGCATTTACAAATGTTTGCGTAATCTTTATATAGAGTTTTCAACTCTAAGCACATTTAATACATACCTGCTCATTTTCAGGGGCAAATACCAGCGGCTTGTCATGCGCAAATCAAACAGGATGGATACCAAATATGGTATTTGCATTACAAATGTCATTTAACTCTCACACACGTCAGAACACATACATATTTAGTATATCCTTTATTTTAGTAGCATAGCCAATATGCGTTTATCCAATTCGTCGTATTGTTTCAGCACTTGTAAGTTATATCTAGTTATAAGGTATTAATACGAATGATATTTAATCGAAATGTAAATTGAAATGTATCTTTAACATAATGTAAATCCACTATATTCTACAAAGGCCACACAATCATATTTTATATGAAGGGTTACACATCCAGTCAAAAAATCATCACACTGATGACCCAAAGTATGTGAACTGTAGCACAAGAATGGCTTTAACTGATGCATCGACAATTTAACCCATTGCATTTACAAATGTTTACGTAATCTTAATATAGAGTTTTCAACTCTAAGCACATTTAATACATACCTGCTCATTTTCAGGGACAAATACCAGCGGCTTGTCATGCGCAAATCAAACAGGATGGATACCAAATATGGTAAAGTATCGTCAGAGAGTGGGTGGACTACGTTCGGCGAGGTTCCCGTTTTGAATCAAACAGTATCATTTGGGAAACTCGTTACTATTATAAGCAACAACTTAATCCTCGCGTCATAACTAAATACATACCCATAATTAAAGATTGTCATTTTCCCCACAAAACTATTTAACTGACATCCACGCATTCCATTTGTCAATTATGTTTATATCACATATCTAAATAACCCATTTGAGAGTGTCCGATATGTTCGATATGTTCGACATTGAGCGGATATGAACTGTGTGAAATTATGTCAAATTGGGTATAATTATGGCCGTTATATGCATGGTCAGTGTTTTTCATTCATTTTGTTAGAATACAGTTTCTGTATATCGTTGTTTGGAAAATACATCTGTTCACGTTAGTAGAACTATGGTAAGAACTGCAATAACAAGTACAACCACAACAACTAAAGTAGCACAGAACCCACTACTCAGATATCCGAATAAAGAACATGTCAGATAATCAGGCCAATAAGCACCAGTCAAATTCAAAACATATCTCAAATATATTTTTTTTTGTTCAATCAATTAAGAACTCGGATGTTCGAGGCTACACATGCAAATTGACCGTGTCTGCCAATTTTGGTATAATTGACTAAACAACAATACAATACAATACAAAATATTTAATATGCAATCATGTACAAGCAGTACAAATAACAAAATACAGAGAATATAATGTAATGTGATGATGCAGTTTCAATAAGTCAGATAGTGTTGAGAAGGTTTTTTATTAAATGATCTAAAAATCCATATGGATAGCACAATGTGTATGCTACAGGCTAGCTATGATAACTATTAAAATATGTTGAATTATTTTAATTGTGTATATAGGTTGTTCGTATATAAGAACAGAATGTATTGTTTAATTATTTGTGATAGCTTCATTTCTTCTTTTATTAGCATAATAGATGAATTTAGCAATATTAAAGATTTCTTTTTTATTATACATTAATGTTACACTGGAGTATAAATAGTGGGGCTGCACTTCTAGTGTTTGTATAAGGTTACACGAGTCTTCATTGTAGGCAGATGTAATACGACTCAAACTATTTACCCAAGGACAATTGGACTTATTTTCTAATTAATTTACGTTTCTTGGTGATACTCCAGTATAGTTTCAGACTGTATTGCCTTAGTCAAGCATTCTGACCGTAAAGAGCTAGGCAAGTATACCCCATTTAAACTTCTTTGAAGATCTACAGTGAAAATACATTATGAATCGATCCTCATACAAACTGTCATGACACTTTATCGGGATTGTTCAAATCATATTGATTTATGAAATAAGGATGCTGATTATCGATTGAAGGAGCTGCTTTCCCATATGTGTCCATAGTGAAAATGATTATCCTTTAAACACCCGACTATATTTCAATACAAAACTCCTGAAGTATCTTCTTATGTCGGTCATATACCAAGAGTCTTCGTATTACTTAGATTTATTAAAGACGAAAACGAAAGAAAAGAACAAAAACAAAGATAACAAATGGACATTGCTTTCCCTCTCTTTCAAACGACACGATCGAGGCAACGAACGAAGGTTGTTGACGCAGGATGGCTCCATTCATAATTAATTATAAGTCCATGGAAACAACACATAACAGTGAAAGTTTAATTGGAAAATCACAACAATTTGAATACTGTAAGGTGTCTATCATCGGAACTCGCATCTGATCCGTTTTTAACACAAACCTACGATGTTTTGTAAAATTATTTGTCAGCATATAAGTATATTGTTCTTATTTATTGAACTCATTTAAGGTTGAGACTGCCCGAGAAAATTAGTTCATCATGGACGCGAAGTCTTCTGATCAGTTTGTTAAATCTTTAGTATAGAACACATCTGAATAGCTTAATTGACCACAATATCTCGTTCAACGGAATATATTGGAGTATGTTATGTTATGTTATGGTGTTTTGCCTTGGGCTTTAGTCCCTGGTCATAGTAGTAATACCATTTTTTCGGAGTTGGCAGCCTGCCAATTGCTGTTAACACCCAACAACTCATTTAAGGTTGACACTGCCTGAGAAAAAAAAAATTCATCATAGATTCAACACAACTTCATTTAAAAGGCTAAGATCACTCAAAAAAGATAATAATAATGTTGTTGGAATATAAGTGAAAGACTTAAGGCGTGAGTACTCCAATATAAGTTTAACAAATGCTTAGAAATTAATTCGCCGAGAGGTTAAATATGGAAGCTTATTATCATCTTCGCGAAGTGGAACGGAAAAGTACGACTATGTTCGAGTATTTACGGTGATTGCCCAATTCAGTTTAAATGGAGTAATTTGCCATTGTGAACAAAATTATCATACCTGATTTTACAATTATGTTTCGCATTTTACATTTTCATATTCTATAATATATTTTACAAATAAAAAAAAATAAGATTACGAATATTCCCGGAAAATTACGACGAAAATAAATGGCCAACAAAAAAGGTCGAGTGACAAATGCATTGGCGGATTTACCGTGTGGCACATGGCCGCTCACATTTGTTGGTTGTACTTTCAACTTTTTGGTCAAATAATTCAACGTATGTATATATCTAACGAAATTACGGCAAATGTGTTTGATCAAGCAATTAATAGGTGAATTGAGAGAACAGTCGCTCAATGAACTCGGGCCCCGAACATTTGATATCGGTCGGCACCAGGTGCTGAATAACATCAACCCCGATGCTGAATTATTAAAGTCTAAAAATAGTACTCTATTTGAAGACTATAATCAATACAATTAATAAATAGTTTATTTTTTCTATATACATATAAGCTACCTTGGCCGAATGGATGAATTTTAAATTATAAATCCGACGATCAAAGTTTGCTTCCCAATAGCTCAACTATTTTTCTTGTTTTTTTTTTTTTGCTTTTTTATATTATTCAAAGAAACCCACATGACGATGCAATTCATTTATCAGATTAATCCGTTTCAAGTCCTGGTCATGTCACCAGTACTGAAACAGAAGGCGTTTCGGGAAGCTGCGCATATTGTGGAATCCGTCGGCATAGTACCTACTATACCTGTTTATGTAGCCGACAGACACGCCGTAACAGCACCACCGATGATACTACAGAGGAATATTATAAGCCTATCATAACTATCCTATTCTTGGATCATCTTCCCCAAGAACTCCTCAAAAGATTTACCTCACTTTAGCAGCGAGTTACTACGACATTCTTACTGTTCCCGCCAGTTGATATAGCACTTAACGACGAGTCGGTAAACTTTATCATGGAAGACCTGCCATCGGACCATATACTGCAGATGTAAATCTGGAGGAATACATGGGGTGGTGTATCACCCTTATCTTACCAACCAGTCAACCATTGACGACTTAATTAAGGAATATGATCCGAATGTCCACACAATTCGTTGGATAGCGATCACATTTTTGGTGACAAGTTGCGAATTCGAGAGTTGAATTTCAACTATTGGCCTCGTGAAGTCCGACTCAAGATCATCAATGGCGAATAAATGCTTACAGGAATGTACCTGATGTCTGCACATAGAGATATGGATATCAACATTTATGTTTTCAAAAGTTTTCTGCTGCAGATTGATATTGTTTTCAAAACCATAGTTATGAATTAAATATAGCCTATCTAGTATAATTTAAACCCCTGTCGCAATTACATTGCGAGTAGTTTGCGGCAGATTTCTAGGCATTTTCGACCGGAACGCTTCGAAACTCCTCGCGGTCATCTAGTTAACTTTAACTCGGTCTTAAACCCTCATCGCAAACTGATCGCACATTAATCGGTTGATGCATGGCCGGCCGGGCATCACACACATCGGCCGGAAATCGGGCAGACAGGTCGGCGTCTGGCAGAACACCCACTGTGGCTCGCACGTTAGAAAAAGCAGGCTCATCGCACCATTCATCAGATTATCCAGTCGAGCTCTTCACATAAGGTAAACAGTTAACACACAGGTTATCACAAATGTGTCAGAGTAATAGTACTACAAGATGCCCTAGAAAAGAAGGAAGGACCCAAAAAGAAGGAACGGGCAGTACCCACAAGAGAAGGAGAGATAGAATGGCAGTGAAGTGAATGAGTCCATGCCTCTTCTTCAGCTACCAATGCACCAAGAACTAAGCTGTAGCGGTAGCGTGTACACGCCAACCTCTCCCTCAACCGGGCGACCCGAACGCGCTGTGCAGGTTCCCGCAATCGTTGTGGAGGTTCAACTGCATTCTCGTATATGTCTTCCTATTTGTTCGTTTCGAGAGTGATCCTTGAGAAAGGTTGCAGTAAATGAAAAAGGATAGATGAGCGCCACTATATATACCTCACCCCAAATTGACATACAGCCGCAGCCCCCAGACCGTCAGCACGTTCAGTGCTTTGAATAATGAATGGTCTGATTCAAAGAATAAACGAACTGAAGTATTAAGCAATCTGGCAATATACTGCATGAACTGGATCAATTGATTTAGGAAATTCTACTTTTTTCCAATTATGCAATCATTTATGTTATCAGGATCAGGTCAATAACTTCGAGTAATATATACATCTTCGAGAGACGATCACGAACTCATCAGACTTGTAATATATAACTGTTTCTATGTCTCATTATGTTATTGAAAAATACACAGTATGTTAGCCAATTGGCATTTGGTTGAAAAGCTCGATTTATCAACAACTTTTAAATTGTTTTTAGTATTTATAGGAATGGGATGTCAAAAAGTAAATATATCGATAATTGTTACGGTTCTAAATGTATGATATTCCGTATGAAAGCAATATCTTTTGAATTGTTGTAATGGACAGTATCAAAGAGTACTCGCATTCCTTTTCCTATTTTGTTATGTCAGTCTTGAGTTCAGTGTAAACCTTTGGTAGCTCATGGTATCAATCAACTAAACAAAGTACAGCTAGCTTGTCTTGAAGCACCACCGATATTAACCTGGTTATATTATAAGATGATGGTTTCGAAACAAAAATCAAACAGACTACAGCTAGTTCTTCTCGGAGCACCACACATATTTACCTGGTCATATGTTCAGCCGATGGTTCTGAATCCACCAAACAAAGTACAGCTAGCTTGCCTTGGAGCAACACCCATATTTAACTGGTAAAAATTATAAGATGATGGTTTCGACGAATCCACCAAACATATTACAGCCTGCTTGCATCGGAGCATGACTCATATTGACATGGTTATATTATAAGCTGATGGTTCCGAATCCACCAAACTAATTACGACTAGCTTGCCTTGGAGCAACACCAATATTGACCAGGTAATATTATAAGGTCATGATTCCTAATCCACAAAACAAATTACAGCTAGGTTGTCTTGGAGCACCACCAATATTGACCTTGTTATATAATAAGCTGATGGTTCCCAATCCACCAAACAAATAACAGATAGCCTGTCTTGCAGCACTACACATACTGACCTGGTTAAAGTATAATGTCATGATTCCCAATCAATCAAACAAATTACAGCTAGGTGGTCATGGAGCACCACCAATATTGACCTGGTTATATTATAAGCTGATGGTTCCCAATCCATCAAACAAATAACAGATAGCCTGTCTTGCAGCACCACAGATACTGACCTGGTTATAGTATAATGTCATGATTCCCAATCCATCAAACAAATTACAGCTAGGTGGTCATGGAGCACCACCAATATTTACATTGTTATATAATAAGCTGAAGGTTCCCAATCCACCAAGCAAATAACAGATATCCTGTCTTGAAGCACCACACATACTGACCTGGTTATAGTATAATCTCATGATTCCCAATCCACCAAACAAATATACAGCTAGGTGGTCATGGAGCACTATCAATATTGACTTGGTTATATTATAACCTGATGGTTCCCAATCCACCAAACAAATTATAGCGAATTTGTCTTAGAGCACCATCCATATTGACATAGTTATATTATCTGCTGATGGTTCCGAAACCACCAAACAAATTAAAGCTAGCCTGTCTTGGAGCACAAGCCATATTTACCCGGTAATATTATAAGATCATGGTTACGAATCCACCAAACAAATTACAGCTAGCTTTTGCATCGAATCAACACCAATATTGGAGCACAACCCATATGGACTTAGTTATATTATTATTAGCAGAATTTAAGTTTCAAATCGGTAAATATCTTTCGTCGTGATAGTTTAACTGGTAACAATAAGAGGTGTTATTATATAACCTATAAATAGACGCTTTTTCATTGGCTAAAAAGTAACGTTTTAGAAAAATATCCGAATGATCTCATATAACAGTGTTAAAGGCAACAACTGGGGTATTGCAGAAGTGTTTCCAACAGCTAAATTTGAGAGCAATACTCTGCACAAGGTAAGCCTGCTGATGACCGGGTCGCATTATCATGTAAGTACGACACTTTTATGTAAATCTTGCTCTACTTGGAGTAACAATTGTGAGGGTGCTGGTGATTTTAGTGATGTTGGGGATGAGCATAAAGCATATGATGTTTTAGTATCATGTTGTTGATAATTATGCTGATCATTACTGCGATGAAATGATACTGAAGGCGATTGGGATACATACTGGTTTGTTGATGATGACGATGCTGGTAAAAATGATTATGATAATATTGATGATGATGATGATGATGATGCCGATGATGACAGTGCTGGTGGAAATGATAATGATAATGGTGTTAATGGTGTTAATGATGATGAAGTTAATGATGATGGTGATGTTGATGATGATATTGATGGTTCTTTTGATGATGACGGTGGGGATGGAAATGATGATGCTTATGCTGATATTGATGATGATGGTGATGATAATGATAGTGATGATAATGATAGTGATGATAATGATGTTGGTGATGAAAGTGATTTTGATAAAGATAATGATGTTGATAATGATTCTAGTGGTTCAACTGAAGATGTGCATGCTGCTGCTGATGAGGATGCTGATACTTATGATGGATTTGATTATTATTATGAAGGGGCCGTTGCAAATTCTGGCGATGATGATGCTAACGGTGATAATATTTTTAATGTGATGATGATAATTATTATGGTGATAAATGTTGTATTTATAATGATAATGATGACGGTACGGATGATCCCGAGGATGATGATGATGATGAAGTGTCGGTGATAATAATGGTGATGAATTTGATGATAATCAAGGCGAACATGATGTCGATGTTTTTGATCTTACAGCTGTTGTCTATTCTTCTGCTGATGAGAATAATGATGAAGTAATGATGTGATGATGATGATGATGTGATGAGGGTTATGTTGATGATGATACATAGGGTTATGTTGATGAAGATACATAGGGTTATGTTGATGATGATACATGGGGTTATGTTGATGATGATACTGAGGGTTATGTTGATGATGAATATGCTGCTGATGAGGAAGAGGATGATGGATATTATCATGATTGCTAATTATGATAAAGCAGTGCGGCCGATGATAATAAGTGTGATGTGATGATGGATTCTGTATGTTCACACACATTTTATCGAAATAATGTTTTTAAAAACCTCCTGCTACAGAAAATTTAAAGGTCAGGGAATAGTATAACTGAACATAATATTGCTGTCATAATAACATGATAATATTGACCTTTGTGCAAAAAGTACATTTTCATAAATTATATTTCGTTTCTTCGTTAACGTGTATGTCAATTATTCGACCTTGTGTTTGTTCCAAAATCAAAAGACAAAGTTGATAAAACACATACCCCGTCATATTAAGTTAGTATGCACTTCTGTTCAAAGGTCAGGTTTAGGTCGATGCAAGTAGTACCCGTATTGCTTCTCGTTGTAGATCTACCTGGATGATGACTTTTTACGCAGTTTTGCCCGTCGTCACTTTGAGCAGATGCCAGTCTTCTTTCAGTTCGTGAATCTGGTGTATGTCTTCGTGTCCAGTATACATTTGCTGTTTAAACAGGACATTGCATTCAATGTGTTAACAACATCAGTATATTAATCTGGCCAGGAGCCTTGTGGAAAATATGTACCTACAGTGGTCTCGTGATAACCCGAACTAGAACGGGACCCATCAATTCCTTCGACTTATCGACGTGTTCGAGTGATCACTGGGTTTATGCTTAATCCATTTATGTTATTCAGTTATGATTTAGTTAAATAATGAAAAACAAGCAAGTGATATGTATACCTATGAAAGAAAAGATTTGAAAACACTAACGTTTTAAAAACGTGACAACCTGAGTCACGTGACACGAAAATCGACATTCGTATTTTGTTAATAACCATTATCTATCTAGGAAAAAGAGCGTCGATTCATTTAGACATGATGTAGGCAAGTGTATATACATACATAAAAGGCACGTACGCATCAACTATAGATGTTTGGAGCCTACTGCTCAATATAACCATAACAGTTTTCATCGTCGAGCTATATGTTATGTATGCAAAATACATATTCTGCCAACATATGCAGCCGCAGCAATTTTTCGCCGATGTACCTTCATAAGACCCTTGTACGGAGAGTCAATTATACTCCCAACTCGCTAGATGCGACACATGCGTATTTGACTCGACGTCGTTTTTCATAGTTATAACTCTAAAGTCTCTTTCATTGAACTGTTATATCATATAGTAATTGTAAAAAAGAAGTTACATGTGAAATATTTTATGAGTGCAATAAAACAGTTATTACCGATACGATCTTGTGTTTTTGATTTAAAATGCTTTTGTGAAACATAGAATGTTGTTATACCATTAGGTTGTTAGTCATCCATTTTCTGTACATTCACATTCACAAACAAATGCATGTAATTTATGGTAATTCTTAGTTTAGACATTTTGTACATTTTGTATTTGTAGAATTGTTTAGGTTGAAAACCATTGGGTAGCGGGCACCTCGCATTTGAGGGGGGGGGGGGGGGGGGCTGATATGTTTAAGTACAATTGTATATACGTAAAGGCAAACATGAACAGGTTCGGTTTCAAAATATGAATGCAACACGAGAACTTGGTTCTGAAGTCTTATCATTTTATGTAATGACGACGTAATGCTTACTTGCCGAATTTGATCTCACCCGGTAAAATTGATTTGCAATGATACCTGGTCTTGTTTACCTGATTCTAGCTGACAGTTGACTAGTAAGCGAAATTAATGGAGATATAAACAAATCTCGTGCATACTGCCCACCTGACACTGATTTCGCCGATGCTCGAGTCAAATCAGAATTTTTGAACGCGAAAAAAATATGGTCCGATTAAAAAGGAACATATGTGATTATTTGTCTGGACATTGTTTGAGAATATATATTTTCCTATGGGAAAAAACGTCGTACGGCATTTGTGACAACAGTATGGTCAAACTATGGTACAATCATTCATCACAAATATGATATATGTGTCCCTAAATAAATACCATTAACTACGATCAATATCAAACAATGATCTTGCTAAGAAAACATATACCTCATATCAATTATATAAAGTGATTATTCACATATAATAGCAAAGGTATAGTGCATGATGTTCCACGTGACACACGCTCATAGCTGAGTTGGTAGACAATCAATAAAACATATACAATATATACGGTTTGCTACGGTTTCATATAATTAAATATTAGTTATGAGTGTTGTTAAACATAAAACAGTCATATTTTAAGTATATACGTTGCCAAGTGGCTGTCGCGAAAGTAACGAATGCTTTGCTTAACATGTTAAATCAGTGTGCTTATTCGTTTGTATATGTTTTTTTACCATATACATATATGACAACATTAAATATATATATACATTTATATGTAAATGTGTACATTTATATATACATAAGCGTTGATGGGTTTATGTGAATATATGTGAATGTATTTTAACATTTATATACATTTCGATGTATGTATGACTATATACGGAATATTACGTTGCGGGAGCGATAAAACGGTTCGTAGTGCACAACAAGTAGCGTGGACAAATCGATATCTTACTAGACCGAAGGTTGAATAAGATGTAAATTTTTCCACGCTACGAGTCGTGCAATACGAACCCATGTATCGCTCCTGTAACGTAATATTCCTTTTATTATATACCTAACAAATATACAGATTCAATATATATTTTATTGGGGATACAATTTTGTAATCTTGAAATGAAAAGATGAATGGCTGATGAATATCTACAATACTTAGGCCACGCCCCTAGAAAGTATGCATATACATAGGTCCCACCCAATAACATAATCAAATTAAATTTCCATTGTTTTGTGGAAGAAAATAACAACATAATCTTCATTTGCCAGTTTGATTAAATTTGACGCTATGTTTTCGATATAAACACTAGGAAAAATTGTCCTAAGTAGTACTGGTTGTCTGCATATTTTACTACGCTGCGTAGATTCAAAACGGGAACCTCGCTGAAAGTAGTCCGCGCACTGTCTGACGTCACTATTTTGTATTTTAATTTGTCATGTCTGAACTGCGCATGTCAATCTGCATGTATTTCCACCGAAAATGTACAGGCATATAATAAATATATATATATATATATATCTATATATATACATGTAATAGGTCATATGCTAGAAAAGGTTGATTGTTTACATAAAAACATCTTAACAAGTCGGCTCCGTTAAATAAAGATAATATTATTGTTATTATAACGGAGCAATTAATGAACTGGAACACACATTAATAAATGTAATCTTATATATGTTCTATTAATATTTTGATATACCTTTGCCCAGTAATTGGCTGCGGCTTTTAGATAACTAGCAAACTGATGAAACAAAAATGGCTGCTCAAAATGTAAATGAATTTGCCCAACAAAAGCCCAAATTATGGACTGCTCAAAATGTTAATAGAAAGCCCAAATTGAACTGTATCAAATACAACATTGCACCTAACCTCCCATGGGTATCAGAAGTAGACTAACAAGCTATATGTTAATCAAAAAAACGGTTTCAACTTCGCATCGTAAAGCCGCGCCGGAATCTGTATTTTTCTTGGTTTATACCAAACACTGAAATCCCAATCATGGTCTTCAATGTTGATCTGAAATAAACATTCTCAGAGCAGTATCAGGTTTTAAATCTGTTTACCTTATATTTAGCCGATAAAGAATATTATGTCCGCTAGATATTATCATATAAATATGTGTGACTACATGTTTTCGTCCTAAGCACCAAAATACAATTGACGGCATATGTGTTCATTTGAAAATCTTACTTTATATTGTTTTCAAGTAGTCTAAAATTTAATCATTTCATACAAACTTCCAGGTCCTGTATTTTACAATGATATCTTGAGCAACTGGCTGGTTTTTGTCTGCCAATGACACAGACCATTATGAGGATTAAAATCATTTCATTATGTGGTGTTTTTCCTAAATGAACGTACATGGTCTACATAAATTTTCCGGAACGAAACTTCTATATTGTCAAGTAAACCAGTAAACCACTATTGAAATACTAGATCTGCTATACTTACATTGTTTCAGGTTACATGCTAATTAGAATCCTGACCTTGAGCAATAAAGTACATGCCTTCGGTTAAATAATTAATAATATATACAAAATAAAAGACTAACCTATGACATTCCAAATCTCTGTTAGAAGGGAAACACTTCCCACAACATGTAAACGGGAGAGTCCCTGCATGTGAACGCTCATGAGTTATTAGATTTCTCAAGTATTTATATTCCTTCACGCATCGCGAACACACACGCTTCTCGTTTTGTGACATCGTATGGTACTGAAAATATAAAAATAAACATCATGATGTGTTTGTATTTGATGAGCTTTTAACTGAACTATACTGGTTAGCGTCTTAGATTTGGGACGTTTGAAATTTGAAAAACCCATCAGTTGAAAAAGCTCATATTTTTGTGTTTTACTGTTATCTTTGATATGTTTCTTGGTATCATTGTCAACTAAAATGAACACAGAATTAAAATACATACATTTTAATGTCCAAACTTAGACATTTAAACCACAACAAACAGCCGACAATGGTTTCCCAATACTATGTTCTATCATGCGCTACAAATCATCTTTTGGTGATCAACCTTCTGTCGCCATAACTTGACGTCATTTAAATTCCAAATAATAAACAAACTTGCACTCCAGTAGCGTGAGGTACGGAACTTGTTGTTGATAAAAGTTTGGACACATCTGTCATTTATTTTGCAAGTTACAGTCAAAAAACATTGAAAAAAATCCTAAACTACGATTGATGCGAATGGAAGTTCTTGTCAATTATAAGATACATAAATATATACATGTAATTATAATAAATGGTTTAAACAGGCCAGCGTAAGTATAGGTTAAATATACGGCAGAAATAGTTTATTTCCTTCAAAACAGAAGACATTGTTTGTCATTGTAACCTATTCTACAAAAACAGCTTGGATTAGTAGCCGTTACATTTCTGCTTGTAACTGATGCCATTTTTTTCAAACTGGAAGAAAAGGTAAACTATCCATTAAAATTTGACGCTATGTCTCTAATATAATTCGATGTAGTCTCCGTTGTTCCCGGTTGATGTTAACCTGGCTTTAAATCATGCAAACGCAAGATAATGGAGGAAAAACGTAACTGCTTGGAACTGAAGTCCACTGAAATGCCAACTAATTTCAAGGTTTTCCTGAGTGATGGACAAAACTGCTCGACTGGGGATGGCGAACCTGTACTTCTCGGAAAGCTTATATTTTTCCGCTTAGCATGGCGTATATGGCGTTTTTAAGTCTCAAGCGATGAAAATGTTGACCAATTTGTCTTCGGTTTGTAGCCTGTATGACATCATAGGTCACGTGGTATTGCCACACTGATTATATCATTTATGAAAAGCAAAGATATTTGTTGGGAAAGGGGCTCATTGAGGATGACGATGAAGTATAAACACTTGGTGATGAGTCTGACTTAAATAATCATCATATTATGATTCTTCAGCTTGTGGCTGCCATAGAAACTTTACCTTAGTTCTCTCCGAATGAGACATATAATCACATGTGTTGGACATTCGTGAAATTAGCAGGTCAGAGAAAGAGATGTATAAAATGCCATCCTTTACAGAAACTAATGATGGAGAGAATACCAAACGGGGTAAGAAGTGGCAGACTTAGCAGTGATTTTAATTTTTCGAGGGAGTTGTGTGTGTTAGAGGGTATTCATGTTCCTCTTGGATGTCGGCAAACTCGGCGTGCAAGGTCTAATGAAACATGTCAGCGATAGTGATGTTTCTCCCGGTGTCATGGTGACACTAACACACGACCATGTTAATCGCTTCACTTTGAGGACAAACGGCCGGTTTGTGCAGTTTGACTCAAGTTATGCAGATGAGTGTTTGGCATCCTACAGCCGTTTGCCCATAGTGGAGGTTTCAATACTGCACCTCTGTGTCTTTCCAGTGATACAACAAAGGTTAGATTTCCTTTGTCAACGAGACATATGTTGACACTTGTGCAGCATCAGATCCCCCGCGTCTTGCTGTAAAATACTTAACGCTCAACACATTTGGAGACATTCCTATTCTCATACGGCTCCACGTGACGACGTGTGGTCCACCCTTGAGAAGGTAAAAATACAGGTGCTGAATTCCGTAACTGAAGAAGAAAAGTTAGAGTCTGTTGCCTGAAAGAACATGTTCTCTCCGCTCAGAAGGAAATGGATTTGCAATATCTGTAACAAGCGCGCAAAGGAGTGACGTGGCAGTGGAAAGGCTGGTCCTTAGGTGTTTTATACGTTTGTCTTCGTTTAGAATGTGTGTCTATTCCATAATTCCAGACAAATTGGAACAGCTAACTTTGCTACTCTTAGAGAGGTGCAGGTTTTCGGTTCCCGAATTGAAAGAGTACCGCGGCAGCTGAATTTTCTTATTGACGAGCATAACAAATATGATCAGACGGCACAATAACGTATGAATGAAACGCTGTTATTTACATGATACGCTGGGCTATGGAGACACACCATACCGACGGAATGAAATGTCCTATACATGCCGATAACTGTCCAGGTATGATTAACTTCTTCCGGCATCTTAGCATGCAATAAATATTGCGTAATGCAATATAACAAAGTCTACATTTAGAGGGCTATCACATTTTACTTTTACCTGACAAATGTTTGACGCCACTTTACTACGCAGTCTTTTAGAAACATCGTGAAAGACGCAGATATTGCTTATGTTTACAAGCTTCTCTATTGTTTGTAATACTCTCAATCATTTGAACGCTATATATTCAATTTTCCTCCATTTCCCCTCTTTAAAGGTTTTACAGTTATCTTGTACAATTATACACTGTATCATTTAATCAGTTGATATATATGTATTCAGTTTCATATTTTCAATCTGGTTTTCAACATTATTTCATTTATATTTCGACGACAGTTCATATTTTCACACTCCCTGGGTACCAAAACCAGTTCTAAGCTAGAAAGTGTGCCTTGTCATAGGGCACTCCACCATGAATGATCGAACCCGGGACGCCCGATACCAAATCCCCTAAGCTTAACAACTACGACCATTGAGGATTCTTATATTCAGTTTTATGTATTAACCCTGTTTTCGTTTGAAATGATGGATTTAGTAATTAGTAAATTCTTATAAATATGGACATTTAAAAAATAACTTCTATGGATAATTGTGTCACTCTAGCTTTTCTTTTCTGTTTGGAAGCATTCACAAATTATCATTTGTTTTAAGTTAACAAAAAAGAAAATGTGATCGGCTACTTGTCTTTGCGCGTGATGACTGACAGGAAAGAGAGCATTGAATACACGATGCAATTCGAGGTCAAGCTCATTGTTTGGTGGACAGTGAGCCTCAATGAACTACCTTTGAACTGATTGTGAATATGTTGAACAGCTTGAAGAGATGGTAAACTAGTCATCTTCTACAAATCGTTCATTATCCGACTGGGTTATATACATGTGTAGAATCAATTCGTAATATATAATGTTTCAATTTGATCAGCCTGTTATTTGCTCAAAATCCTCTATATTCGATTAAACCTTAACGCAAGCTATATTGCTAAATATTTAAATATCCAATTACGATGCTAGAGATGAAAGCAAACGATATCGCGTACTATAGTTATATCAAATGTTTTAATACAACAAAAACACTGTGGCGCTTAATAAATGTCAATATTTATGTATATTTATATGTTATGTTTCAAACTAAAATTTGAATAATTTAATGCCTCATATTGCTGGAAATACTCGCTTACGTTAGTATTAAATCTGAGAAATGTAAAACATGTATCCGAATAACTGAAACAAAAAATACCGCCATGGAAAACAGTAAAACATAAAACATAGCAATATATGATATGACTTTTAAAAAGTGCCAGAATTCCTAATTAGGGAAAATTATCCTAGTGGAACCATTAGTTTCGGGGGGAAAACGCAAGCTCGTTCGGGTTCTGCGCTGTTCGTCAATTAGTTATTAAACCTAATTCATGACACTTCTGTAATACCACCTCCATAGAAACCAAGCAGCATTTATGCACAGGCTAAACTTACCTAAACATGTTATAATTAGGAAATATATCTCATTTTGAGTGATATACAATGTACCAGCTCTTATATCATGATTTGGAGTTCAAGTATGTAGTAATTAATCACGAAGGCGGAATAGCCTGAGTAATTAATTTATACACCCATGAACGTTTTTGACCGGTAAACAGTATGCTGTTAGATGGCACGCGCGTCTAAAATGTTGGTCATGCATGTGCATAACGTCATTTAAAACAATTAAGTCACCGTTATAATTCAACTTTCAAACGGCATTTACAACAAAATCTCGTGACTTCATTCTTAAAATGTCAAGGCCAACCGTAGTAACGCATGCGTACTAAGAAACGTTGTTTGAAAAATACGCGGGAGGGAATTTCAACAGCCAAAAATGGTACGGAAGTTTAGAGTGATATACCGTGTGATATATCACGCTCAAATCCCTCTTTGTGTATAGAAGAGAAAGTGTCAATAGTGTTAGAATTAAGCAATAAAGCATCGCCCCAAATATGCTTTTAAAAGGATATCTGAGATTGAATGCATTCTTTTGCGTGTAATTTAACATATGTGGTGATAGACGAAAACACAAGTGGCACAAAGTTATAAAAGTAGAATTAAACCGGGCCTTCCCCTACAATACTTTTTTTTCATCAAACCACAACTGACTGAGATGATTCTTTGAGGAATACGCAAGACGGGGTAAACGGGTCAATTAAGGATTTTAGAAAAAAGAACAAAAACGCATTTATAGCTCGTATTTAGTTTCATAAAACTATTGCGTTATTTACGAAATGTCTTAATATCCATATTAAGTTCAATATCGATACTTGTAGAACATCTATTACTAAATAAGTCGACTATCAGCATGACACGGTTTTCGTCTTTTCATATCAACTGTTTTCTCGTTTGATATGTTCGATGAGACACCGCAATCCGTCGTAAATGTTTTAATTCCGCAAATGTTAACACCTAATTGTATTATCAAACGATTGAGTGTCCGTTTGAAATAATCCAACACCGGACTTTGTCGTAATCTTTTAATCAGTCTTAGTATTAAGATCTCGTTGTGTTTATGTGTATGCTGAAAGCTTCTTTTGTCTGTGGTTTCAAAAGCATTTGAAAGTACAATAAATTGCAGCAGAGTGAATTTAAGACAAGGTAATGTAACGATTTTGCACTGAATGGTACCGTAATAATATCGAGTATCTGTCATTATAAATGCCGTAATATCCCGTTTAAATCGATGCTTAATGATGACAAATGATTTATTGACCGTAACGAACAATCCTGGCAAAGATCGACTGAATATGAAAACAGGTATTCCTTCGATGAATTAAATTAATCAATAAATCACCATCACTTGCACTTATAATGATACGGCTTGTGTAATTTTTTACATGGTAATCCCTACCTGTTTAGATTGCAGTTAGCTTTGTCAGTGTTGGAACCCTCTATTCGTCAAGTATTTCACTTACGTCGACCATTACAGCCTGTTGCACATTCTTTACATCCGGTAAATACCGAAATAAGCCATTAAAGGTTCCCGCCACCAGACGTGTCTAAAGCTAAAACATTCTTCAAATACTACGTCTAAATTAAGAAGTACCATAGATTACGTGTGCATGTTAATGTACAGAAAACGGATACTTTTCTAACTGGATACCTCCATTGTTTGTATTACAACACTAGAAGTTGAACAATAGTATCTTAAATTTAATATACAATATCCTATGGGTAATAATTCGATTCTGTTGAATTTGATTCCCTGCCAATATAGTAACGCCGACTGCGTCTCCCACAATAGGAGCAACCTGTCTGCCGTGGGTTGTTTACTCGTGTCGTCTTTCGGGTAAAGCAGCTTGTAGTACCCTTTCTCTGCTTTGGTCTGTACTTGAACTGCATGATCGGTCAGAGTGGGCCGTTCTGATCAATTGGCTAGTCAAGCCGAGCCCTGGGAAGCCTTTTCTTATAATTCCTCACGTGTCGTTAGGTACTTTGTGAATTCAAAATGCTTTATCTTTTTATGTGGCTTCCCCCAGAAGGTTGCTTGGGTCTATTGGATAAAATAGGTGTTTTATTGACGATTGACAATTGACAATTGTTCACTATGTTATGGTAAGCCATGATTGGTCGTAGACCGAAATGATCACCACCGGAAAACGTCCCTTCGTTGGTCTCCGTGGCTGATGAAGTGCACCAAATATTAAAATATATGTTCATCCTTTCCTAAATTCACCAACGGGAGTCATGCCGTACTACCTTTTCTTGAAAGGTGTTTCTTTTTCCGTGAGAATTAAACAAAGAGCTAATAGTTGAACTTTGTAAATTGATTCACGATATTCTAAAAAAGACAGACATTCGCAGACATTCGCATGCTCTGAAATAAATTAGGATAATACGATTATATATGGACGATGACAATTTTAAATTAATCTAAAGACATGTGAATCAAACGTTCTAAATCAATCTATAGACATGTGAATCAAACGTTCTAAATCAATCCATTTACTTGTGAATCAAATGTTCTAAATCAATCTATTTACTTGTGAATCAAACGTTCTAAATCAATCTATTTACTTAAGAATAAAACATTTTAAATTAATCTATTTACTCATGAATAAAACATTATAAATCAATCTATTTACTTGTGAAAACAATTCTAAATCAATTCATTTACTTGTGAATCAAACATTCTAAATCAATCTATTTACTTGTGAATCAAACATTCTAAATCAATTTATTTACTTGTGAATCAAACGTTCTAAATTAATATATTTACTTGTGAATCAAATATTTTAAATCAATCCACTTAATTGTGAATCAAACATTCTAAATCAATCTATTTACTTGTGAAAACAATTCTAAATCAATTTATTTTCTTGTGAATCAAACATTTTAAATCAATATATTTACTTGTGAATTAAACGTTCTAAATTAATCTATTTACTTGTGAATCAAATATTTTAAATCAATCCATTTACTTGTGAATCAAATGTTCTAAATTAATATATAGACATGTGAATCAAACGTTCTAAAACAATATATTTACTTATAATTATTCGGAACCACTAACACGTCATATTTTAACTATGATTATGATAAAACTACACAGTCGGTGAGTTCTGATCTTCATCTGTGCTGTTTACACAGTCCTAGTGGTTAGTTTTAGTGTGACGTGTCTCATGATTGACGTTTATGATATTGAAGCCAGTTATCTTTACCAGAACCGGACATAATTCGTAATCTCTAGTTTTACGTGTGTGGTATTAAGCACATTCTCCTTTCCAGAATCGGTCATAATTCGTTATCTCGTGTTTTACTTGTGTGGTATTAAAGCCCATTCTCTTTTCCAGAATCGGACATAATTCGTTATCTCGTGTTTTACTAAAGCCCATTCTCTTTTCCAGAATCGGACATAATTCGTTATCTCGTGGTCACAGACTGTGATTGAATAGCTTTACGTGGTATTAAAGCCTGTTTTCCATCGCTGGTTATACGTACAAAATGTATTTCAATCAAAGAACTGAAAGTGCTGTAGGCCTTGGGGCTGCAGGAAGGTTGGAGAAGTAGGTAAAATGTGAAAGGAATAACAATTTCAGCTTAGGTTTATGTTTCTAATAGGGATGTCAGCGATTAGTCGGTCACTCGGTTAACCGTATGTTATTCGATTAATCGGTTAGTAATTCATGTACCCGATTAATCGGAAAAGTAAATAGAATATATATACAGTTGTGTTTTACCTTTTGTTCATTCAATTTAATGTTAAGAAGTTCAGAGATTGTATCAAAATTAGTAAATATTATAAAACTGCCAATTTGAAAACAAGAGGACCTTGTTGGCACAATATCGCTCACCTGAGTGCAAGAGCTCAAACGTATACACATTTAAGACATGATAAATCAAAGGAAAATTTGCCAGCAGGTTTTGCCAGCATATTTCTGCCTCATTATATTGAGAAATATGTCAATGTTGAATCAATTTCCATCAAGTAGAAATGATTCTGCAAAGCATGTACTAGACTGGGAGAAAGTGTTTGGTCAATGCACAATAATTAATCAAGACAATTATTCTGACAAAGATTCAAACTGCAACCTCCAGAGTGTTATCAAGATTTTCCTTCATTTGGCCTGGTGACCTATTTTTCAAACCGGCATGACCCATTTTCGAACAAAAATGCAGCATCCATAGTGTCAACAAGATTACCCTTCAATTTGGTGTAGTGACCTAGTTTCTGGTATAATAAGACCACTGTTCTAACTTTACCTAAATATAATTCAGACATAATTTCAAGCTACTGAAGCAAAAATGCGACTTCTGGATTTTTAACACGATTTTCCTTGAATTTGGCCTAGTGACCTAGTTTTTGAGCCGGCATGACCAATATTCGAACTTGGCCTAGGTATCAATAAGATCAATATTCTGACCTAATTTGAAACTGCTGCTTGTACAGTGTTAACACGATTTTCTTTCAATTTGGTCTAGTGAACTAGTTTTTGAACACATATGACCAATATTCGAATTTGGCTTGGCCTAAATATCATCAAGACAAACATTCTGACACAGTTTTAACATGCACAAGTTAAAAAAAACAGCCTCCAGAGTGTTAGCAAGATTTCCCATCAATTTGGCCTAGTGACCTAATTTTTGACCCAATATGACCCATATTCGAACTTGACTTATATATCATTAAGACAAACATTATTACGAGAATGCCGTTGATACCTCCACAGCGCTTATGGGCACCCGCACAGCGCGATCGGTCGCTCGGTTGAGGGAGAGGTTGTGCTTTGCTGTACACGCTACCGCTACAACTTAGTTTTTTGTGCATTGGTGGCTGAAGAGGAGAGGCATGGTGTCATTCACTTCACTGCCACTCTCCTTGTCTTGTGGGTTATGCACTCTCCTTCTCCTTCAGTCCTCCCATATTTTCTAGGGCATCTTGTAGTACTGTTACTCTGACACTTTTGTGATTACGTGTTAACTTCTGTGAAGAGCGCGACTGGATGATCTGATGAATGATGCGATGTGCCGGCTTTTATAACCTGCGAACCACGGTGGGTGGGCGTCCAGACGCCGGCTTGTCCCGTTCAATGTCTGCCCGATTTCCGGCCGGGCTCTGAGCGGCGTTTGGATTGTCTGGGTAGTCCAGAATTTGGCCCGGCTCTCGCCCGATTGTTGTGATGCACGGCCGGACATACGGTCGAACGCCTAAATAATCCGCCGTAAACATTTCGCAAGGTAATTGTGACTGGTGTTTAAGTGATACTAGGTAAGCTACATTTTTATTCATAAATATGCTTTTGAAAATAATTTAAATCTGCAGCAGAAGACTTTTGAAAACATAAAGGTTGATATCCATATCATTTTTTTTTCCATCAGCATCCATATTTGACTTCTCGGCGCATTAATTTCTAAGCATTTGTTAAACTTATATTGAAGTACTAACGTGGCATTTCTATCCAGACGGAAGAAATTCATGTAAAAAAGTTATAGGGATGGGACCGAGTACGCGAGTACCAGAGTACTCGGTCGGACGTCTGAGTACCGGTTATCAAAATAAGTATTCGAGTACTTGATTATTCATTTTCATTTTTTTCATTTTCATCAACATGTTTCACAAACGCACACACTCACGAATTAAACTTTTCTCCAATATTTCAGGATTTTAAAAACGGACCCGTTCATGTACATCATGTACAGCATGTTAAATAGCATCGTAAACACAACTATTTAAGACCAATTTAAAGGTATGATGTCATATACAAACCGTGGTAAGATGTATGTTTATTGTGTATCTGTGCTTCAATGTTTCAATATTATAACAGTTGACTTGTGTACATTTATCCCCCCCCCCCCCCCGCCCCAATGTGTGAACATTGGACAACAACCTTTAAAGAGTTATAATTTAGTTGTGATTCGTTCCCGTCATTTCTTGCAATTTCTATAAAAATGCAACTTTAAGTTTTTCACTGATGTTCCAACAATATTATAATGATCTTTTTGGGGGTGATCTTAACCTTTTAAATGCAGTTTTTGTTGAATCCGTGATGAACTATTTTTCTCGCGCAGTCTCACCATAAAATGCGTTATACGGTGTTAACAGCAATTGGCAGGCTGCCAACTCCGACAAAATGATCTTCCTACTATGACCAGGGTTTAAAGCCCCAGGCTAAAAACAATTAACTTGCTTATCAGAAAAACAATATCCCATGCGAATGCAATTATCGAAATATGCTAACCAGGAGCAAAGCCTAATGAAGTACGTGTTAATTGATCTATTAGTCCAGAGTGTTGCCAACACAGATACAATATATTACTTTCCATAATTACGTCATCAATATTTAAATCGGTTGATTTCAGGAGATACACACCGGCAGCCCTTTAAATAGTCCAATTTCCTTCAAAAGTCTAAATTTATCAGAAAACGTTATAAATGTCCACAGGAAGCAGTAGGAAAAAACATCGTTGTAGTATATTACTTAAGATTAGCAAAAACCATGTGAACACGAACATCCGTTATTTCGAGATTCAACGTTAGACCGCGTCGTAGTCAAATGTTTAATCTAAATGCACGAGTGGTACGTTTGATTGGCTCTAATCTGCCTCGCACTATTTTCGATATGAATTTGTTCCACGCGCTCTACAGCACAAATACATCAACCGTCCATGTAAAATGTATAATCGGTTCATAAATGTATCTGATTATGAAATACTATGTTATTAGAATATAGTCACGTTTAGCAATACATATCATGTGTATATAAGCTGACTTACTGAGATAAAAACCTTGTTGATTTCATGAAAGAAGTCTCTTGTGTTTAAAACCTTTCCAATACATATAGTTAGGCTTATGAACATGTAGCAAGTAATTTTTAAAAACATTGTAGGACAGAAAGTAATTGCTTAAAAAGAGCAATTCCTATTGTTCACTCAATGAGTCTCACCTTGTATCAAAATGGGTCTTTCAATAGTATGTATTGACTTAACCCTTTCCCACATACAACTCATCTGTAGTAGACACTTTCGAAAACATACGGGCAAAAATGTGATCAATCTCTATAAATGTGAATATAATCATTGAATGGAGTTGAAAATAGTGCTGCAAAAGGAGAATTATATACAATGTCACCGTCTGCCGCAATATTTTAAAATGTCGTCTGCTGCAGATGCGTCAGAAAGCGTCTGTATGTGGGAAAGGGCTTTAATACAGGGACGGCAATGTTCTGGTGAAAGTGTCGAAATCGAATCGAAAAATTGAAGGAAGTTCTGCAATTATATTTTTAAGATTGCTAGAACAAGCCTAGAACATGATTAGATTATATCTTGCATGACAATATCTTAGGTTCTGAACGATTCAATTTTCAATTTTCAAGTTTATTGAACAAAGCAAAAGTCCCACAGTTCAATACATGATTAAGCTGTGATAACTTACAGATTCGACAATTTATGGTTCGATAGTTTAATTGGATGATAAAGTGAAATTCCAGAAGACCTACACTCATGGGACTCTGTACATGCAGTTTATTGCCGGATTGCTTACGAGTATTCAAAGGTTGATACTACAAGTGGTTTATTATTAGAATCAGACCATGACCTAACAACATGTCGAGAGCTTGGCGTGAAACGGTTGTGACTAAAATTTGTATTTTTTTACCAAGATTAATAACCTCTCAATAAAGTCTTTAAAACCGTTAAATCATTTTTCTTGGTAAACAATGCAAATTTAGGTGCCATTGCTCAGAACGAGTAATGGCACCTAAATTTGCATTGTTTACAAAGGGGTCAAAATTGCACCTAAACCAGGGTTTTCAAAATAGGTTTTTAGTTACAACTGTTTCACGCCAAGCCCTCGATGTATCCATTCCATACTCTCACCTAGTTCGTTGAACGAGATATTACAGTCGAGTAAGTCAATAATATGTGTTCTACACTAAAAGGTTAAGAAATCAAACTCTAAGATGCAAAATACGATCAGACTACAGTCTTCCCCCGTTACTTTGAAACGCAAGGTCTTCCAGTTATCACGATGTCGAGTTTTAACCCTTTCCCACATATAGACGATTTCAGACGCCTCTGCAGTAGACGACTTTTGAAAACATTGTGGCAAAAGTGAAATTGCTCATGATGAACAATTTCACCATTTTTCACAATGTTTTCAACTCTATTTGATAATTAAACTGTCATTGAAGGAGATGATTCACAGATGTTTTCAAAGTCGTCTGTGACTGATTTGTTGTACGTGGGATAGGATTAAGAAGCCAATGTAAGACTGAAATTTAAAAGCCTTTTCGGCCAATCTCTTGCAGAAGATTTGTAAAACAATATACTTTGAGCAACCTCTCCTTTACCCTCGAAACATTCTACTACATATTACAGCAATTATAAAATATGGTCATCGTTAAGTGAAGTGATCGTCGTACGTTAAGCGTTGTCAAGTTAAAGGAGTGAATTGTCATTCGATTCAATTAATGCTTTTTAACAAACTTATATAAGTCATAGACTTTGAAACAGTTAACGCAAAAACCGACTATCTAAACGCACATTAACAATATCGTTCTGGTATATCGTTTTTGCCTCATAGAAAAGCTTGGATTTGCTTGCAGTCTCATTCTAGTCTGCATCCTGGTTTGTTTTAGCCCGGATCGTGCGTTTCGCTACCTACTTTCATAGCTTTGCTAAACTGTTCAATTTAGATTTGTGCCTGCCACCACATGCTCCTAATGAGTTTTCATTGTTAGTCAATAAAGAAACCGTGATCTTCTTATGCAATTGTTTCTGGTCATAATATCTGAACCCAAATTGTTTACATGTTTAATAAGGTAGGTTTTCGTATGGCGTTTCTTGTAAAGCGATAGATAGCCGTTTGACGAATGGCTAAAAAATATTTGTACATTTAGAGATATTGAGTGGAGTTTAACGTCATTTTCAACGGTATTTCTGGTGTATGTCACTGAATGTTCAATCTTTGGGCAAGTGTAAAACGATTAAAGTGATTGGAGGACTGTGCACATGACTCAAGCGAATATTTCTTTTCTCTGTATTGTGCCATGTGGATGAAACCAGCGCTTAATTAGGTAAATATGCATTTCGAGGATGTCTCTTTTCTGAAATATCTTGTCAGAAACCCGAGGGCGATTAAACGATATACCGTATTAGTGCGATCTATTTGTCGACGATGACATCACGAAACAATACAATCCAAAACAAGGGTTAATATAAATTCGCTTAATTAAACATGTCATTTATTAAGCGGATGAGACATTAAACATAGAATTTCGATAAAAAAACGAATGATTAAATTAAGAAATAAACTATCAACAACCGTGGGTTATTGGCGAATAACCAATGGTTTGGAGTTCTGATGCGCAGGAATTAACCACGAAGGCCTACGGCCTGAGTGGTTAATTACAACGCATCAGAACGACAAACCATTGGTTATTCGCCAATATTATACCAAGGTTTTTGATAGTTTCATTTCGATTCTAACATGACCCGACACCTTAACAAAGGGAAATAAATGCACTATTTAGCAAACCAGTTTACCCACCAGTTTACTGTTCCATCAATTGTGACTACCCACTGCATTATACGCATAACTGCAGAAAAAAACGACAAAGAGGGGTAGACTCAGCAACAAGACAATGTAATTTCATTTAATTAATTATTTAGTTTTCATTGTACTATACAAGTTAACAATATGTATAGAATGAGTGTAGTGGAGCAGAATTATTATATTCTGTTCTGCGGAACGAATGTCTACAGGGCTATGTCCGAAAATTCAGCGATTTGAGGACAAAGAAATTTTGCTGAAATTCCCCACACTTATAGAACTCAATGTGATCTAGGTCTGGGCGTGTTCGTTATATATGGTAAAAATCTAGTTTCAGAGATTTTTGAGGTTAAAACCTGAAAAATCAACATTTTCACAACATATTTCTGTAGATCTCGTACCAGCAAATAACGGAATCCGCTAGAAACCTGAAATTCAACCTAAAACTTGTCCGAGATCCAGTGCAAACAACGGTGTGTTTAGATTTCTGATACATTTAGTTTGGATTCTTGGAGAAAGCTTTTAATAGGGGTTCTTAACTTAAACATTTTCTGTGGGCGTGACTAGGAAAGTGACGTCACGTGAGCGGTTTGACGTCATAACGTTACAGTGGTGCAGAGGTAGAGCGTCGGCCTCTCGTATCAAAGGTCCCTGGTTCGCGTCCCGTGATGAGCGGGTCCTGTCTTTGAGATTTTTCCACACAAAACGGCACGAGTACTGGTTAAGTCTCCAGGAAGCAGACATCGAGCATGATTAATCCAAGCTGAAAGCTTGTTTCGCAATCGATGTAAAATAAATAAAAATAAAATAAATAAAATATCGAGTCAGCCATTGCAGACGACGTAGTATACACATGTATGTTTCTTTACATCACGTGACGCTGAATGACAGGCTTTTACGCGGGGGGATAACCGGAATAGCCAATGTGAAAAGTAGTGCATTTCCATTGGTTATTGACGAATAATCAACGGTTATTTTCTTCGTTCTCTATAGGCAAGGAAAACAACGTCATGTTAGAATGATAATTTAATCACTTATATATTCGTTTTTTTAAGTTGTTTAATATTTAAGTTTAATTTAAGCTTTAGACATTCGAATTGCGCATGTTTAATCGAATTATTAATATTTACATTCGCATTGGTGAATATTTCTTTTCTTTCGACATTCTAATTGGCGAATGTTTAATCTATGGATTCATTATTTAGAGTTTAAAATCATGTTTAAAGTATAATATTTGGTTAAGACATTCCAAATGGCGAATGTTTAATCGAATGTTTATTGTACGAATTTGCATTCAGACGTTCGGATTTTTGACAGTTTAAACGACTATTTAATGTTTTACTATTAAGACTTTTAATATCAAATGTCGGTTGTCTAAACTTTAATGTAAAGATATATGTACAGACATCAACATTTGAACCATATTGAGTTACCTACACACATGATGATGTAGCATTAAGTTATACAATGGACTCAAACCATTTCTTTGAACTTTGAAAACAGCGTAGCAATCCAGTTATAAGAACTTTTGCTATGAAACCTAGTGACAAAAACACAAACTTGCCATCGAGGATGTTCCATCGAGGATGAATTCCTTGTCAACTTTGAGTTGCTTCATATAGGACAGTCAGGATTTAGAAAACAACATTCTTGCCAAACAGCTCTGACAAAGATGACAGAATTATGGCTCAAAGAAATGGACAAAGGGAACCTTACAGGAATTTTATTTTTAGATTTTAGTAAAGCGTTTGATCTAGTCAACCATAATACACTTCTGGAAAAACTTAAATTATACAAATTTGACAATAGATCAATATTTTGGATTAAATCTTATCTTGAAAAAAGGATACAACGTGTTCAAATTGGGAGCATTAGTTCAAAATGTCTCCCTATATTGTCTGGCGTTCCTCAAGGCTCTGTGCTAGGTCCTCTACTTTTCTTAATGTATGTGAATGACCTATCTCTGCATGTCACACTATCTTCTTTAGATTTATTTGCTGATGATGCAACCCTTCAAAAGTCTTCCCCATATTTGTATACAATTGAAAGGGATATTTCTACAGACGTTAAAAACATCCAACGCTGGTGTAATGAAAACAGTATGGTGATCAATGTTTCAAAAACTAAAAGTATGCTCTTAGCAACAAATCAAAAATTGACAAAACTTCCCGCAAAATCATTGAATATATCAATGAATAGTATTCCTGTAGATTGTGTAAAGAACCATAAACTTTTAGGCATAAATATAGATAACAATCTTTCCTATGTCAAACACGTAGACAGTGTATGTCACTCAATTACTTCAAAAACCGCTCTTCTTAGACGGATTAAACCTTACCTTTCAATACAATATCGGAAAATGTATTATAATGCATATATTCTGCCTGCCATTGATTATTGTTTAACTATTTGGGGTAATGCACCAAAAGTACAACTTAATAGAATCCTCAAACTTCAAAAGTCTGCTGCACGAATAATTCTAGATAAACCCTATGACTCGCCATCCAAACTATTATTTGAGGAATTGGAATGGTTGGATGTTTATGAAAGACTAGAATACAATAAATCAATATTGATATACAAAGCTATGAATGGACAAACACCTGGATATATAACCGATATGTTTTCTTCACAGTCAACCAATACTTACCATTTACGCTCGGTTTCAAATAATAACCTTTCTTGTCCGAAACCATCTACAGAACTATTAAAAAAAAGCCTACACTTTTCTGGTGTACATATATGGAATGCCATACCTTCAAACATTAGGTTCCTTTCAAATCTTACAAAATTTAAGTGTGCAATTTTAAAGCACATTGTTTCAAAACGTCATCTTCTGTAAATCACGAGTCTTTCTTTCATTATTATAGTACTCACAAGTTAAAAAAAAAGCAATTCAACATCATTTTGTTTTATCAAATGCATTAAGATAGATCCTGTGTAATATGCATTACTTCTAAAAAGTTAGTCACAGTACATGTGGGTAACTTGTTTTTCAGCAAACACTTTAATTTCATGTATCACATACAAGGTTGATACATTATTTACTCTTCTTGTTCACTTGTGACGCTTCTGTATCACAATTGACGTTTTCTTCATTTTTGATGTTATTGGGGGGGGGGGGGGGGGGGGGGGGGGGGGCAATTAATTGTTTCATCATTGTATGTTTCTTTATGATAGCTATTAAGATGGCCTCATTGTAAAATAGCCAATGGCTAAATGAGTCACCATCTATAAATAAAGTATTATTATTATTATTATTATTATTCCAAGAAAGATCAATTAAACTACTCTCCAACATACACTTCCTTCCGTATCAAGAAATGCTATAATATCTAGGCATTCCAACACTAGAATACAGAAGACTTAGAGTCGATATGATACAGGCATTCAAAATATCAAATAAATATGATGTAACATCAAAAGAGGAATTTCTATGCTTTTCTAACTTTACTAAAACTAGAGGACATAGTCTAAAAATATTCAAAAATTAATCAAAAACGTACGTAAGGAAGAATACATTCAGCATTAGGCTAGTCGATCCGTGCATTTGGCTACCGGACACACTGGTAACGGCACCTATGTAGTATCAACACACCTATGTAGTATCAATACATAAAAAAGCACCATCAACACACCTATGTAGTATCAATACATAAAAAAGCACCATCAACACACCTATGTAGTATCAATACATAAAAAAGCACCATCAACACACATTGGAACAACCCGCCGTTCAATTTCAATCCACGCTGCTAAACTTATATAACAATAACAAAACCATATGAAACCTCACTTATCGGTTTAAACGGCTTTTCGTACGTCTTGAGTAAGAAGTAAGTGTTGTTTGTCACCACGGTATGTGTCGAAAACCACGGATCTGGTAGATAAATGCACTCATTTGTCATACTATTAAACTTGACACCTCTGGCAAAGACGGCCTTCTGTATTGCACAAGGGAGACCGCTCATTGATCTATCCGAACCCATCATTTTGAAAACTAGTCGTCGATACACAGTAGCATGACTTCTTTCAATAAATAAGACCAATATACTTATATGCTGAACAATTATTTTAGCAAACATCGTAGGATGTGTTAAAAACGGATCAGACGCGAATTTCGATGATCGACACCTCAAGATATTCAAATATATGGCAGGTTTTTTTCCAATTCCACTTTCACTTTTATGTGTTTTACCATGGAACTATAATTAATTATGAATGGAGCTAAACAAATGGGACCAAATCACCATATGTCAACCACCTGAATAAGTTGAGTCGTTTGCAAGAGGACACGCGGCGTGCGACGTGCGATGCCCGTCGTCTGTTTGTCAACATATTATCCCCTGTAAACAGTGGGTAAATAGGGATGAAACTTCACAGAAAGCATCCACTCAATGTCCTTTCCAACATTCTTTCAAATATTTTGATTCGTGCAGAATTCTGGTTTCCATAGCAACTCCTCCTCCAAAACCGGTTGACAGATTTTACAAATAATGTTTTAGAAATTTTCATAGGGTGACCCTCGATCAGATTCCTTCAAGCCATACTGATTGATAAAAAACCAATACCGACAGGGGGCGGGCTATAGTGCAAACTTTAAAAATCTTCTTCTCCGAAACTATACAGCTGTTATCCCTTATATGGTTTAAGTGAACACTTTAAAATCTTCTTCACGGAAAAAATAAGGCAGATTTAAGAATAATTTTGTAAAGATATTCGTTTGGTGACACTCTATTATATTTCTCCAAGCCACGTTGATTGGTCAAACACATGGCTATAAGGTGCGAAAATGTTAAAATCTTCTCCGAAAGTATGAGACAAATTTTGAAATAACTTTGTAGAAATGTCCCAGTGGTGGCCCTCTATCAGATTCCTTGAAACCATAATTAGACAACAAAATATGGCCGCTAGAGGGCAATCTTCTCCGACGACAGCATAAAGCCGATTTCCAAATAATTTTGTAGAAATGTCATTTTGGTCACCCTGTATTATATTCTCTCAAGCAATTTTGATTGGTCGAAACACATGACCGCCTGGGAGGCTGGGCGGTTTTGCATTGTATGGCAATAGTGCGTTAATTGTTGTCGAATAACAAAGTGGTAATACTGGCCCTCTTGTAATAGCTTACCCAATCGCAAACTGTGTTATTATCGCTGTGACGATAACTCACATTGCATAAATCAGGTGAGCGATCCAGGGCCATCATGGCCCTCTTGTTTCTCTTTTTCTTTTCTTTTATCTTTTGACAAGTCTTAGTGATATTTGACACACGGGAAAGTAGCTTCATCATTAGAAACAGATAGCATATTTGTATAGACGAAAAAAACTAAATATTTGTGCTCGAAATATTAATTTTGCCTATCTATTATCCATCTTAGAAGCATGAATTATGTATGCCAACTTATCTTTTTAATAAAATTATGATAAATTCTAATACGATTTAAACTTAAACAAATTCTAATTTAGATTCAATATATATTTTTCTTACATACCTTACAATTTTAGCAATGGCATCACCTCCACGGCTGATGCATCGGTGTCAGGGTAAAGGTACCGATAGTACTGGAAATTTACCAAGGAAACGCCGTGGTATAACTGAAATAATCTTGAATGCGGCGTTAAACACCATTAAAACAAAAAATCAATAGTATATGTGCGAAACGGGAACTTCTACAGCACAAATACATATAAGCAAATTTTAAAGTCACCGATGTCCTTAAATCAATTTATATTTAATTGAAGACTTGCATTAGGATTTGGGATAATTTAGCGCAATACTTTGAGTGTACGATCGGGACCAGACAAGGTTGTGGGAAGTAAAAATAACTCTCTCTATTCATATATGAAGTTATAATCTACCTCAACAGTACACGTGGACACAGGATCTTTGTTTTCAGTGATATTATAGCGTGTTAATGACTCTAGAAACAATACCAACAGCATATAAACCTGTTCGAGCAATTCAATGGCAGTGTTGGTCTGGATGTAATCCTGAGAAAGACTTAAATCATAGTAGAATACACTCGCCATGCATAATTAGTTACCTGGCCGATCAACTTATTATTCGATAAAATCTTTAAAAAAGCCACGTTGTCAAATTTCTAAGAAATTTCTACATATTTAAAACTACATTTAGATTGCAAGTTTGTTAATTTTTCTCTGATCTGGTATTACATTTGTCGACAATGTTCATGTAAACGTTATTTGTTTGGGATTTCCTATTTCCCCATTGAGTCTACAGTTCAAAAAGATTCCCCAAAATATTCTCATATAGTCAGAATACTATTATTTCGTTATGCACTATCGATTTGTTAATATATGTCATAAACCGTTAAAGCTGCCAGGAAATAATATAATTTAGAAAGTGTTTTGAAACAATAAATGTCCGATGCCATAAATATATATTCCAATTCCAAACAGCCATTACTAATGCATGTATGTTAACACAGTTATTCCGTTTTAGACTATCGCCAGCAACTTTCTATACAATTGTTAAATCATATCTAAGCCGAAAACTCAGAGATAGAGAACGCTCAAAACGTGTCATACAAAAACACATTCAGTGATACTTTTGGATGAAATATGAATTTTAAGACAAATCGTCTTTTATGTGAATAGTCGTTGTTTTTTGGAGAAAGTTTGCGAAATGATATGAGGAAATAAAACATGAAAGTCTCCGATGCACTTGATAGTTTGCTATTCAATGTCTCTGCATATGATGTTTGTTTCACGGATCACAATACAGCTACTCGTGCTATGTCCTATCCATAGGAACTTTATTTGCTGGACCCTTCTCGGGATGTTAACAATAATATTATCAACATGATGTTAACTGATTTATATCAGATTGAGAAAATTAATTTTTGCAAGGAGAAGAATTTATATAAGTTTTTAGTAACTTGTTTTCTAAACCATGCTGATAAACATAAACATTGTATGTATATGTAACTGTAATTGGCTATGTAAAATTCATGTGAATAAATATTGTTTAAACTAAGCACACACTAGAACTCGGAATGAATGTCCAAATATATGTGTATGCATAAGTTAATATGTTTATACTAACCTTTGAATAATGTAATGCCTATTACCGCTGGGAATACTCGATTTTGTTAAGACAATGTATTTAATACGTTTTAGACAAAAATAGTCGCCATCAGTCGAATGAGAAAACATGTTTTTCAACTTCACGAAGACGCTTTGAAAAGAACATATTTTAGACATGGAATACCGTATTTATATCTCTGATCGAGTGTCATAAAACTAGTGCATTATTCACGAAATGTACCCAAGTTCAATGACGACAAGAAACTATATGACTATATAGTTCGAAACATTTTCATGTTTTCATATTAAATTGTCTCGGTTGACACTTTCGATTAGACCAATCGCAAACTATTCCAAACTATGTTGATACCATCAAAAAAGAATCACGAGATTTGTCTGAGATCTGTTTTAAACTTATCCCTATAATAAAACGACTGAGTTGCTGTTTGGAAGGCGGAAGGCGGATGACAAAATACGAAAATATAAATAACAGCAGAATTGATAAAAGAAAATAAAGCTGCGTCATATGATACCGTAAGACTATTGAGTATCTGTCAAGATGCAAGGGTATTATAAATACCGTCTAATCACGTTTAAATGGAGGCTTGATGATGACAAATGATGTGTTGATCTTTACGAACAATGATCGACTGATGATAACAAACTATTTATTCGCGCGATAACTTCCGTACTCAAATCAGTCCATGGATCAGCATCACATGCAGTTCTAACGATACTTGTTAGCAAAATGTATGTACTATATATACGAATCTTAGCCTAACTATTACAAGTCCGGAAAAATGTTTGACTAAGCATCTATGCTCAGGATTAAAATGGATCTTCTTCCACTTATTAGCGAATACGCAGATTCATCTGGTACTACATCGAGTGTATTTGACTTCTTTACACATGCACAATGTAAAATATGTGTCCATATTCGAAAGACAGTATGCTTAATTCCTTTGCTTGTATGTATTTGTGAACACATATTGGTCTTGATCACCGATTCTTTTATTTATAGAGAGGGATCCGCTGTGGTCGAGTGGTTAGCGTCGGGAATTTCGAAACCGGGTGTCCCGGGTTCGATCCCCAGTCGCGACACTACGGTCATGGTGGAGTGCTCTTGGGCAAGGAACATTTTCTAGCCTAGTATTGATTTGTTTACCCGTGATATAACTGAAATATTGTTGAAAGCGGCGTAAAACCCCAATAAATATAAATATTTTAACAGTTGTGTTTGAACAACTAGATGCCCACTGGCAACATGTCGAGCCCATTCAAAAGGTTTTGTCACATATATTGTGCTCTTCCATGCAATTGAAAAACAGACTGATAAGGAGTTGACTTGATAGACGTTAATTAAAGGCCTTCTGCGATTCCGATGTTGTTGTAAAATGTAAAAATACAATAACCCAACATTTTTATTTTATAATTGAGATATCATATTATAATAAAATTTAATATACATCATTTTTAGTATGTTTTGTGTATGAAAGGGTCAGGCAAAATTCACATAGGCATACGTTTACACTCCGACCCATGTATTGAAAAAGTTATTCGGTCGCAAATAGAATTATACAATTGTTCTCCTCCAATTTGAAGAATTTCACTCAAACGTTTGTAATTCTGTAATTGTGTCAAACATTAAATTTAAATGAAAGTGACGTTTATCAGTGTTGTCTCGAAGTCAAACAATCAAAATGTTCATCTTTAAATTCGTGACCTTGACCGTCTAATTACAGACATGGGTCTTCATTTGACACATGCTATCTGACCATAGCGTACATGTTTGCTCAGTTTCCTGGGACTCCTATTGTGCATGGTTGAGATGTGAGCCCGACAAGGTACAGTCCTATTAAACATTTCTTATTTCGGCCCCTGACCTCTAAAAGTTATTATATCGAGTTTAGAATAGTGTTGACACGAAGAGCATTTATCTCGTCAACATATTTAACATTAGTTCCCATTGCGTGAAAGCCATACGTTAGTATGTGCTGGACTTATATGTTAACATACATGACTGTTTTATGACCTGATCGGTATTCGAGCCCTTGTCTTCCGCTTCAAAGGTGGACGCTCTAATTACTACACAACACGAACGTTGAAACCCTTAGGGTAGAACAGGCATACACTCTATGATAAGCGGGCATAACAGTTTTTCTAAATTTTAAATTCCCGCGTACAAATTATTTTTTCGTCATCCGTTATAAAACAAATAATTAATGTCTGAAGATATGTTTTGAAACCACATATCTTTAGCATATGTTTGTGAACTGCTATTTGGCTATATGGAGTTACACTTATATGGCGAATAAAATTAACAATCAAAGTAATGCGCTATTTGTATTCACTTTTTCCAGTACCCGATGTATATGGGTATATATGTATATTCAGTTTAGCTTTCACATCCATTCTCTGTCAGAAGCCATAATGCTCGTGCTTGATATGTCTACTTTAGACAAGGAAATAGAGAAAACATTGCTCTTAGCGAGAGTACAAACAACTGTTCATGTTTCATAATTTCAATTTTCAACATGTTCCAATGTTTCCTCTGATTTTTTCAAAGCATTTGACTACAAACATATCATATAGCTATATTTATTTAAGAAACACACTCAAACACACTCAAGCTAATATGCCATAGTTCTGCCATCTATCCGCTTAAGGGTGTATATTATGATTCCCAGGCTGACAACATATGGACACATTTCTACAAGTTGATACGTAGCTTCAATCTCGACAGACTGTATTTTTATATATTCTTGTTTGGGGCTAATTGACAGCCGAAATAGCTTACACATTGATCAATTCAAATATTGTATAAAAGACTTCTTGCTTCCAATTACTATATGATATAAAAGATATATACAGAAACAATAATGAAACTGTACACTTTAGTCTTACTATTATTTTCACGTGATCCTTTGAAATAGATATGCGAATTAAGTGCTAGTTAGGTTATTCATTTACATACATGATTTCATAGCTTTTGCTATAATCACCGATATAGTTGATTTTATGACGTTAGATTACGTAGGGTCTAAACTACATTTAGCAATGTTTAATTTTAAATTGTTCTGAGTTATTTTCAGGAAAATTTGCAGTAAACGTGTATTTGGTTCAATACCGAATTTCTCCACCTCTTATTTTTCTTAATTGATGCAGCGACTCTCGACCGCATCGACAGGACCTAACGTACAACGACGTCGTTTGTAATTGCGATACTATTCTTGGATAAGAGCGGCTGTAAGGTCAAGAATGTTAATGATAACATGATTTTTTTTTGCCATGCGTCCCAGACGTTCACATATGTGCTCAATTGTATCCATATCAGGCGAGCAAGCTATCATTTGAAATACATTGACATTCTGCATTTCAATGAAATGTTGTGTCTTGCATGATCGTACATCAGTATACCAGGATGCTGATGAAGAAACGGAACACCAACTTGACGTACAACCTCGTCGATATACCGTTTGCCATTTACATTTCAAGGGATTTTTCTACCATCCATTATCCCGTCACAAACTATAACGCTGACGATACCAAGTCGATCCCACTCCAACAAACACTTATCTGCAAATGGTTCACCTCGGCGGTGAAATAATGCCTGTACCACCGTCAGCAGAGCTGAGGCTGAAACGGGACCTATCAATAAACAATACTCATACCTACTTGTCTCGAGTCCAACGTAAAAGATGTCGGGTCCAAAGAGTGAATTGGGCATTTAATTGGAATCAACAGAAATGTGTGAGGTAAAAGCAGTAGGCACAGGAAAGAAGTAGCTGGTTGTCGCTATTTTTAGCGTGTCAACAAAATTATAGAGTAATTTGAAAATGAAAAACAAGAAAACCGTATAACTCTCAAAAACCAAACACAATTTTTCCATGGTCAACGGGTTAGTTAGAAAATAGTAAGTAATGATATGAACGCGGACAGTATTATAAATATAGAGGCGGTTGGATAACGGGAGGCGGTGGTAAAGTACTGAAAACAAAGGCATGTAGAATTCTAAACAAGTGAAATACGATAATGGTTGACCCCGTATTTATTTTTGGCCCATACTGGTCAGGAGTAATCTGATTGGATTATGATAATAAGGGGATCTAGAAACTGCCATATGTGTAAGACGAGGCTTCTTTAGCCTAATGGTGTACCATGCGGTTCACATATCTGCATAGTGTAACTCAACAAATACATAACACTGTTTATGTTTGCATAAAATGTTATTTATGTAAAATAACGTGGTACATTTAAGGATACCGTTATTGATTCCACTAAGGCATTCGATAGTTTAATTATACCAAATACTTTATATATGGTGGTAATGGCTTCCCTATGTATCTGTTTTGAATTTGACTGATGCTCATTATATTGTCCTGATTATTAGACATGACAGTGCAGTGTTTGATTCGAATATCTGAGTATTGCTAGTTTAGCATTTGCGGAGGCAATTTTCATAACCGTTCTTAACGGTGCTGAACTCCAGATGGAGATCGAAATTTTGAAATGTTGAAACTTCTGCAAATATTGCTAATAGTGACAACAAAGTAAGTAATATAGTACACAACTTTGTTGGCAGTAAATGTTGAATAACAATCAATTGAAGTCAATGAAAATGTACATAATTCGGCTTCCTTGGTATGTCTACCCAGTAAAAATGAAGCATAAGCGGGCAATATTTAGATGTTTAATGTACTGGAAAGTGACATTATTATCGTAATTTCATCTCAAAATTATGAATCGAATATTTCAAGACAACTTTTTGAACAGTTTTAAAACTTTGACAATACTATCGTAGTAATGGCTTCATCTCCTTTGCGCTTAGGATTTCAGGATTTGCATTGCTACTAACTCGCTGGTGTCAGGACAAATGGTATAGTAGTACTGGTAGCTTTTACATGACAGGCCATGCTATAACTAATTAATACTTTAAAGCGGCGTATAAAACCAAACAAACACATGTTTCAGCTTCCCTTGAATGCTAGGCATGGAAGCGTTCAATAGACATAACACTCTATGCAAACGAAAACGAACTTCCTGGCATGCACTTGTATATCAGTATCAAGTATTTATTCAAGTATAGATGCCACCTGCCCTTAATACAACATATGTACAATTGATTATATATACAAGAGTGACATATGGTTATGCTAATTTGAATGTGTTTAAATTTCAATCAAACCCGTTATGATTATCTTTCCGAAACGTATACGAGTATGTATATACACACACTCAGGACTGTTGAAGAAGGTCTTGGAGATCCCATACGCCATACGGTACATTGAGGATTGGAAGTTCTGCTTGAGGGGAGCAAACCTCATCTGGCGTTTGAATTTCATCGAACATTTCGAACACTTCGTTTACGTGTGAAACATTGTTGATTTGTATCCTGAAGTCTGACAAAAAAATGTATGTTGTGAAACAAACTTACGAAGATATCACTATGGAGATAAATGATATTTGATCTTAGTCCATCGCACGTCAATCAACATCATGCAGACGATCATTTTAATACATCTTTTTCAATGCGTTGGCATATATAAAATGTATTTATTGCTCGGCAAAATTGAACTGAACCAACCTGACCTAAGTAAACAAGTGTAAAGAATTACGATATATAGTAGACATGTGTAAATGAATATGGAATAAAATGAACAGAAATAATTACGACATGTAGTATTCAGTTGTAAGTTAGCAATGTAATTTATTACGACATAAAGTAAACATATATAAATTATTAAGTCAAAAAGAAAACATATGTTTATTACGACATTACTGTCATCAACTTTAAATTACGTATCATGTATCTAGTCATGTGTGGTTTCATAAAAGATGTAAGATTTCAGTAAATAGTATGAATAGTACAGTGAACTCTACAGTTCCGGATCAATAACCAAATTAACGAATCATATCTCTTTGGAAGGAAAGTTGAGAGAAACAAAACTACATAAAATGTTAAACAAATACTTCCTCCCCACCATGATATAATTCAACAATTATATAAATGTGTTACAATGTTTCTTAAGTATCTGCAATTGCAAGCTGTAAAGTTGACAGTTTCGGGTCGAACTTGCCATTTCCGGGTCAAGTGACAAATGTTTACTTCTGTTATCGAGGTAACCTCAAACAGCTGTTTTTTAATAACAACAAATATATATTTTAAACACAAATGTTTAACATTGTTTTATCGCCATAAGCATTCAAATATTCTTAAAAAGTTACCAAAATAGTTTTACTAATAAATTGATAATTTTGAGAAATTCCTTTTGCCTGACCCGAAAGTGTTGTATGTGAACTAGGTCAAATTTATCCGCAAGTTTGGCATAAACAACGTCGACGAGTCAATAAAAAATATAAATCTTGTTCAGTAGTAAATAACCTACACATTGTTGTACAATACATACCTGTATTACTAAAATTATTGCTACAATCCTCAATTTTCGGTGAGGTATGTCAATAAAAAAAATTGAGATTTTACTTTCGCGGGAATCGATGCAGTCAAGCGTTTCATAATAACGACACCCGTTCTTGAAATGACAACGTCCGAATCGACGTGAAACAAGCCAAGCTAATGGGAAATCTGACTTGATAATCAAATTGTCATAATACTGTATCATTCTCGAATACTAAACATTTCTTTCCAAATGTGACCAAGAATTGTCGATGATCCGGAACTGACGAGTTCCCTGTACTTTAACAAAATTGTTTGACAATTTTAACATCATAGATCAATCATACTCAGGCTTTCGTAAAAAGTACTTTACAATGGACAATACATATTGACGCAATGAATCCGCTGTGGTCGAGTGGTTAGCATCGGGGATTTGAAACCGGGTGTGTCCTGGGTTCGATCCCAGTTGCGGCACAACGGTCATGGTGGAGTGCCCTTGGCCAAGGCACATTTTCTAGCCTAGTACTGGTTTGTTAACCCAAGTATCATGAATAAGTGAACTGTCGCCGTGATATAACTGAAATAATGTTGAAAGCGGCGTAAAATCCCAGTAAAACATATTGATGTTAAAACGTGGTTGATTTATTTGTATATTATTAACTTCATTCTTGATAATATATTTATACCAAATACTTTAAAAATGGGGATAATTGCGTTCCTTTTTTGGCACATAGAGTTGTGGGGAAAGTAGTTTCATCTGATACATCAGTGCCAAATTAGATAAAACTGTTAAAACTGTTTATTTCTCCCAAAGAAATGTCTCGATATAGCCGATTTACTGTTAAAAGCGGCGCATAACACCATTCAAACAAAACATCGAAAGTGTGTTACGTAAACAGGTGTATATTTAATTAAAGTCGTTCGTTATGATTGGATAACAAATTAGACGCATGACTAAGATTTGTTCATTTAAACCATAAAAGACTATATCAGAAGTAAAATAGTATTAGTCACCTACCGGTCGAAGACAGTTTTGGGACTATGGGTTTGCTAGCGTCCGTCAGTCCGTCCGAGTTTTTTTGTCCGGCTGTATTTTCCACATCCTTTAATGGATTTTGATATTACTTCATACAATTATTCTCCATAACAAGAGTATGTGGCATGCATATCATACAGTCACATACTCCCAGGGTCAAGGTCACAGTATGGGGTCAAACATTGTCCTGTAATTTCGTGTTCAGGCTGTATCTTCCACATGCTTGAATGGATTTTGATAAATCTTCAAGCACTTATTTTCAAAAAGAAGATGATGTGTCATGCACATCACCAAGCGACCTACTACCAATATCAAGGTCACCATTTGTCCGTCTGTCTGTCTGTCTGTCTGTCCAAAATTTCTTGTCCGGGCTGTATCTTCCACATGCCTGAATGGATTTGATATTACTTCACACAATTATTTTCTATAACAAGATAATGTGTCATGCACATCACCCAGCCACTAACGCAAAAGGTCAAGGTCACAGTCCGGGCTCAGACATTCTCAGGCTTTTCTGACGTGTCCGGGCTGTACCATCCACATGTTTGAATCGATTTTAATATTACTACATACACTTATTCTCCATAACTAGAGGATGTGTCATGCACAGCGCCCAGTCATCCACTCCCAAGGTCAATTTCACAGTTTGTGCTCAAACATTGTCCGTCCGCAATTTCGTGTCAGGGCTATATCTTCCACATGCTTGAAAGGATGTTGATAATACTTCACACAGATATTTTCTTTAACAAGATGTATTATGCACAACACCAAGTCATCCACTCCCAAAGTCAATATCACAGTTTGGGCTCAAACACTGTGCGTCCGCAATTTCGTGTCAGGGTTGTATCTCCCACATGCTGAAAGGGATCTTGTTATCATTTCACACAATTATCTCTCAACCAAGTCACCTTTGCCAAAGATCAAGGTCTCAGTTTGGGCTCAAACATTCTTAAGATTTTCTGACGTGTCCGGGCTATGTCTTCTACATGCTTGGATGGATTGTGTTATAACTTCACACAAACATTCTTCTTAGCAAGTTGATATGTCATGCACAATATAAACCACTTATTCTAAAGGTCAGGGTCAGACTTTGTTCCGCAAGTTCATGTCAACAACTCTATAACTTCACACATTTAATCAAGACCATTAGAAGACCATTTGTGTCAATGGGCATAACTGTTAAGTGAAGTTTGACAGAATAATAATTCTTGCAATACTCCATTAACTTGTTATTCAATAACCTCACCATACTACGTGAACACGGCAACTTTAAATCCAGTGGCATCGATGAGATTCCCGCTGTTTTGATCCCGAATAGTCTTTTTTGACAAGCATTTGTCGTGAAATTCCAACTCCGAATGTAATTTACAGCCAGCTGTTGAAAGTGTGTGGAACCCCATGATCAACCCAAAAGCCAGTGTTGCACGTTGTCAAGCGTGTCTGAACGGACTGTTCCGGCTATTCTGGCTAAGTTCATTTCATAACACATTTTTTTCCACATGGATAGCGCTTTTGAACATACCATACATTTATTGTATTTAAATTATATTCTGTAAGTAATCGTTTTTTGTTGAATGACTTTTAAAAAAAGAAACAAAACAAATAAAAATGAATAATGATATGATTTCAAACACGTTCACTAGGGTAGTATATGGAAACAACTTTCATTGCATTGACCCTACGCCATAAACCACGGAGCTAACCGGTCGAAAGTTAGCTGAAAATGCGCTAAATATAAGCATCACAACGCAATAAGAACTTTTACATTTTGACAGTATGTTATGAAGAGTCGTTTGATGCAAGTGCGTCAAAGTGCGTTTGTTTGTACGGAAAGGTTATATTTATTATGCAGCTTGTCCGTCCTATTCTGGCGTTCCGACGCCGTGTTATCAAATTATAATCGATCTACTCCACGGGAACGCCCCTCAGTGTGTGGATCTGTCCTCTATCAGTGTCACGATGGGAAGACAATGTGACACTGGAATTTTGCTTTATATGTTTTTAATACAATCGGCTGTGATAAGTCACTGTCTTTCGTAGACCTGTGTAGACTAGCATTATATCAATTACCTTATTACAGGCTAGTTTTGTCGACTTTCAAAGCATTAGACCCACGTCGCAAATAATTGACATTTGGAACTTAGGGGACAATGCTTGTTCAGTTCAACTTGCCACTCTACGCCTTCCGATAAGGACCTTAATGGGTTGTAAGCTTCCTTGATGCTTTTGAAGAATGATTACGACGCAATCTGAATATTGACATTTGATTATAACTACTACAATGGTCGCATTGAGTTCGCATTGCGCAAAACGTTTTCCTGATTTCATATATACATGTACCTTTCTTATATGTATAAAAATTATGCCTACATCTGTCGAAATGCTTCATGGCTCTTTTCACATGCTAATTATTTTAATTAATCTAAAAGTGTATACCCGGGGTATTTTAGATGCACTGAACACAGTGTCTGACAGCTTTCTGGGCGGCGATCACTTAGCAGACGCCGATTGGGGACAAACATTCATGTGTCACACAAAACTGCGATATGTTGGTGTACTCGATACTTTTACACTCTGCGTAATGTATCGACCCAGATAATCCGGGCCGACACATTTCGTCTCAGGGGGATAGAGGTATAGAGTTATGATTCTTGAAACAGAGAATCCACAGGAGGCAAAGGTATCAGTCCGGATTAGCCGCCGCGGCATGCTTAGTCTAATGCGGGTCGATACTTTACGTATTGTCCACAATGTTGGATATCTCGTGGAACGGCTCAAATGGTTCGGTGTGTTATTTTGTTATAAGCGTTTTGGTGTTAAATCTAGTATATTAACACACATACATGTACCACTGTGTTGGGTAAAATGTATAGAACGTTGCGCATGTGCTTCATTTTAAAGGCACACACTGGAAACTTGTTAACACAGAGTCGTATTCAGACTCGAAGCTTGAGGAAATGTTGTGGAGGCATCATTGACATCACTTCAAAAGAAGGGGAGTGCCTGAGTGAACAAACCGTCCATTTTAACGTATCACCAGAGGACTGGATAAGAGGGAGTGAACAGGTCTTTTTCCAACAATATTTCCTTTATTACTCAACCAAATCTTATGTTGTGCTCAAAAGAATCGTCTCACTGAGAATATTCTTTTGAGTACCCACAACATAGAGCTCTGTATCACTTCCTCGCGACTAATTGGTCCCGAAACGATTTTATAGAGCGTCAATCAGAACAGTGATCTGTATTGAAACCACTAAATAGTGAGCAATCAAGAAGGTCAGAATATTTAATTGCGCTCCGTTATGACGACAAAGCGCCGACAGTCTTACGTAAATCGTTACCAAGAGAGTCAAAAATGGCATAGCAAACACGCAGCCATTCCAAACGAACTATTACCAAATGGGAATGTATCTAAAATATATTTTTATTACATGTTAGAACGATGTTCTATATCAAACACAAATATATTAACAGGTTTGACAAGGTTCTGGGTATTCCAATGTTACTTCATTCCACAGTGAAACCAATTCGATGGGCGATTCATTACCTCGTTTTTCACGGCACATATATAATCAATGGGTTATCGATTATTAGTAATCGAAATGAAGAATTGAAATATATATGTTTGTGTTTAGATTAAATTACCCTTTCTTTATGTGTATAATTAATGTAGACATTTTGTGGAAAGCATCAATCCTTTATACGATAAAAAAGTGTTCTAAATTGATTATGAACGACTTTGTTTCAAATCATGATTAATGACGTATGAATGCCACATGAGACCTGGGTTCGGAGGTCGTGTCATTTTAACACTGACAATCAAACGCAAATAATTTGCGATGAGATCCGTGTTGTTTACATGTGTTTCCGGTAGATTTTTTGTGAAATCCTTACCAGCTGGATTAAAGAACCATACTTGCAACACATGTAAGGTACTGAACCGAGAGCAGTTTAAAATGGGTTTGCCGGATTGAGTGTTTATGTTCATAAAATATTTATATCTTAATCTGGCTTGAAAGTGCGTCTTTGGAGCAATATATTTCAAGTGCGAAACTAAACAATTCATTCGGAATTCATGTTGTAATACGCATTAATCATATGTGAATGTCGTCATTCTTTTGTTTAGAAATATGTGTTGAGTCTATTTTTCTTATATCAATTCGCTTTCATTTAATTGGACTTTCGCAGAAAATACACGTAGTTGGCAGTTCCAATGATAAAGCGAGAAATAAATAAATCTAACGCATCGGCGAAATTGGTGTCAGGTGGACAATATATATGTCACGGAATTAATAATATACGATATATGTATGCTTAGATAAGACATACGCATTAATGTCACATAAGGTGGTTTTCACGTGGCTTGGTTCAACTTTATGTAACTGATTGAGCGTTGAACCACCTACATCCGGATGTCCAATCGGAAGTGTCGAACGTGAAAAACATAGGGTATGATGGGAAAAGGAAATATGTGATTATCTGTCTGGAAATTATTTATGAATATATGATGGAGTCTCTGGTACAATTGGTCGATCGGCATTTACGACCTCAGTAAGGTAAAACTACGGTAACATCATTCATGATATATGTGATATTTGTTTCTGAAAATATATATCATCAACTGTGATCAATAACAAACAAGGATTTCGCTTAAAAACATATGCCAATTGTATGAATAAATCATTCACATATGAATTTATAATAATAATAATGATAATAATAATAATAATAATAATGATGTTTAGAATGATTGGTCAGAGGTCTAGATAAGAAGGAGTAAACTGGTTACCCAACAATATCTCTCGTATGACTAAACAAACCCTGTATTGTGGGTACTCGAAATAATTGTCTGAACATAGGATTTGAGGGTCATTTAAGGATCTGGGGAAGTGAAATACTCTTCTTATCTAGAGCTCTGATTGGTGCGTACTTACCAGCTCAGCTTGTGCAATCGCTATTTCTGGTGTCATAGGTGCTTTCTATGTGGTTTAGATAAACCGTTACATACAGATAAGAGGAAGGCACGTTCATACAATTGTATCCCTTAAATCTTACAGTTGTTGATGTTCCTTGATAATCACTGAATTCTCTGTCGTAATATATCGATCCTTGGTCGGCGGAATTTTCTTTATTTGCATCACTCACTCGGTTTTTGCATGGCATGGTTTGTTAATATCCCGTGTCATCCGTCATCATTTCGTATTTAATGACACGCGATAAAAATGTTATCTGTCGAGGATGGCATAGTGATTTGAAGGTTTTCATTGTAACCATATTCTCTTCTATTTTGTTTACATTTAGAAGACTTTTAAAAGTATGCACTGATGAAATTGTATTTTGAAATAGTTTTGTTCTGAATTGTTTTGTTTTAAAAACTGAGTTAAGTTCAAATAGTTAGTGAATCAATATGATACTATACCGTCCCACATCAAACACACCTCTCAAATGTTAAACTATTTGAGAATATCCGGCTATATTTATATAAATTGATGTCCATGTTTCTAAAACAGTATGACAGGATTTTCAGTTAATAGGTTGTTTTATGGATCAAAACATGCCTTAGAAATTGTATTTTCAAATCAGAATGTTAAAGATATTAGACCAATTATTATTCACAATGATTGAAAATATTTTGATGGCTAGTATCCCAACGGGCTAATTAGCAATGTGAGAAGTTATTTACCTAGGAATTGTCTTATATGGAGTACTGGTGCACATAAACCAGGGTACACATAGGTTCACTTGTATTGACCTCCGTGATATAAACTGTTAAGTTGTTGAAAACGACGTTAAACATCTCCCAATAGCTCTCCCAGAACTGGGTAACCTAACATACAGTACTTGCATCAGTATTGCATCATCCGATTGTTAATGAGAAGTAAATAAGAATAACTGATTGAATCCAATGTATCATAATTCAGATGACCACATATTTAGGTCGTGTACCAAAACAAGCATGTTCACAATTGTTGAAATGACAGCACGTAAATAATAAATTGACCCAGCAGATAATGACAACGAAATGTGAATACTACTTATGACAAGGAAATGTGAATACTACTTTGGAGTATCGCTTCATACAAAGCGGAATGCGTGTATGACTACACACCCGTGAATACTACTTATGACAAAGAAATGTGAATACTACTTTGGAGTATCGCTTCATACAAAGCGGAATGCGTGTATGACTACACACTCGTGAATACTACTTATGACAAGGAAATGTGAATACTACTTTGGAGTATCGCTTCATACAAAGCGGAATGCGTGTATGACTACACACTCGTGAATACTACTTATGACAAGGAAATGTGAATACTACTTTGGAGTATCGCTTCATACAAAGCGGAATGCGTGTATGACTACACACTCGTGAATACTACTTATGACAAGGAAATGTAAATACTACTTTGGAGTATCGCTTCATACAAAGCGGAATGCGTGTATTACTACACACTCGTGAATACTACTTATGACAAGGAAATGTGAATACTACTTTGGAGTATCGCTTCATACAAAGCGGAATGCGTGTATGACTACACACCCGTAAATACTACTTATGACAGCGACATGTGAATACTACTTTGGAGTATCGCTTCAAACAAAGCGGAATGCGTGTATTACTACACACTCGTGAATACTACTTATGACAAAGAAATGTGAATACTACTTTGGATTATCGCTTCAAACAAAGCGGAATGCGTGTATGACTACACACTTGTGAATACAACTTATGACAACGAAATGTGAATACTACTTTGGAGTATCGCTTCAAACAAAGCGGAATGCGTGTATGACTACACACTTGTGAATACTACTTATGACAGCGAAATGTGAATACTACTTTGGAGTATCGCTTCAAACAAAGCGGAATGAGTGTATGACTACACACTTGTGAATACTACTTATGACAGCGAAATGTGAATACTACTTTGGAGTATCGCTTCAAACAAAGCGGAATGAGTGTATGACTACACACTCGTGAATACTACTTATGACAGCGAAATGTGAATACTACTTTGGAGTATCGCTTCAAACAACGCGGAATGCGTGTATTACTACACACTCGTGAATACAACTTACGACAACGAAATGTGAATACTACTTTTGAGTATGGCTTCAAACAAAGCGGAATGCGTGTATGACTACACACTCGTGAATACTACTTATGACAACGAAATGTGAATACTACTTTGGAATTGATTCAAACAAAGCGGAATGCGTGTATGACTACACATTCGTGAATACAACTTATGACAACGAAATGTGAATACTACTTTGGAGTATCGTTTCAAACAAAGCGGAATGCGTATATGACTACACACTCGTGAATACTACTTATGACAAAGAAATGTGAATACTACTTTGGAGTATCGCTTCAAACAAAGCGGAATGCGTGTATGACTACACACTCGTGAATACTACTTATGACAACGAAATGTGAATACTACTTTGGAGTATCGCTTCAAACAAAGCGGAATATGTGTATTACTACACACTCGTGAATACTTCTTATGACAAAAAAAGGGAATACTACTTTAGAGTTGCTTCAAACAAAGCGGAATGCGTGTATAACTACACACTCGTTATTTTACTTGGCTTACAGTTACTGGGACCCAGTTATTTGTTAGGGTTATATAGAATATACCCGGACGGTGAAGAATATGGTGAGACTGGGCGGATACACAGGCTCGTCTGAGCTTTCACTGTTTGATAATGAAGTAAAACGTCTATGAATTTAAACACATGGAAACAACTTCCCGCAAAGAAATCTAAATTGGGAGGGTATACGGATAATTTCTGATATTGATGTCATTGACATATGGCTAAATCCTTGCACATTTATAACCAATGAAAACACAATAATTTGTCCGCCCTGTGTAATAATGTCATTTTAGAAAAATAATTGAAAAATGCATAGGTAATCACTGTCGGTGTTTTCTTTACTTAACGTACGTTCATGTTCGAGTTAGTACAAGTTTACACTCCTTTAAGGGACTGTTACTTTCCACTGTATATCTTCATTGCCCATTCACAACTAGAAAGGCAAATTTGATCGATACATATTATTTATTTCAATTCTACAGTTCGATAAATCAATTGAATATATATGTGCCGTGAATTACTAGGTTATGAATCGCCAGCAAATTGATTGTCCAATCTATGGAAGTAAGTAACATTGGAACACCCTAGTCTTTACACAATTCATTTATTGCAACTATTGTAAATTGTTCGTTATTCGATCTAGAACATCGTTCTGATATCTACTTAATGTGTTTTGAATAAATGCTCCTTTTGTAATAGCCCTATCAGTTATAATGCCTGTATGTTTATAATGTCATATCTGATACTCTTGATGAGGATTTTAGTCTTCCTCGTCACCACGGCCAGCAATTAAATGTTCGGACTTTCTGGATTACTCAGCGTCAAGTAAGCGATTTCAATGATCGTTGTTATTATAGACGCTCTATAAAATCGTCTTGGGAACAATTATTTGTGAGGAAGTGATACATTATGATGGACAGACGCTCCTGTTATTTGCGTAATGATTCCATTGATGCCTTGATATTTCTTAAAGCGTCGAGTCTGATTGTGGGCTCTTTGTTTACAAACTTCAACATAAATGAAATGCGCAATGTTTTATAAATTAAACCATAGCTTGGGATTCAACTTTAAGTACTACAGTGTTAGATGTGCTACCCTACCAGGTATAATCCTGGCACGTTTTGAACAAAATAACAAACTGAACAACTCATTAGCGTAACGGTACCGAATCCAGCATTCAATTTGATTTGCAGCTTCTATGTAATACATGATGTTCCGTAGACGACAGTTGCTAAGAGATCGCTAGTAAAAATGTTTGTAAACTCCTGATACAAACTGTTACTTATAATCAGCATCTGAAAGAGGCCAAGGAACTATGACATATGAAGGCATACCATTGTGATACAAAATAGAAAAGTATACATGTAGCAGGATATATCGGTGATCCTACATTCATCTATGTAGCCTTAGTCTAAACCTGTCTACACAAGTTAATGACTTATCACAGCTGATTGTATTAAAATGATATAAAGTAAAAACCAGTGTCATATTGTCTTGCCTTCGTGATCTTGATAGAGAACAGACACAAACGCCGGGGAGCGTGTTGAGTACTACTCCAAAATAGAACGGACTTGTTGCTCACTGGACTAGCTTGCAATTGTTATCGGATAATGTTAACCTTTTCCTACATACATATGCAAGTTGAAGCATCTGCAACAGATGAATTTTGTTAACATTGGGACAAGAAAAAAACTTGCTTATTGTGTTGTTTGGTGTAGTTTTCTTATACGTGGGAAATGGTTAAAATGAGAATTGGTTTCGTGCGGTTGCAACTAAAACCCAAATTAGTGTATCTATTTTCAGATACTAATGGCGTCATTAGGCTAAAATTCGTTATTGCAGACCCTGGTATGGCGAATAACAATCTGCAATTTGTCGTTTTTATGAGAACAACAATCAAATTACCGTTAAACGCAATTTCAAAACTCATCATAAAATATCAGATTGCAAGTTTTGTTGTTTTCACTGTATCATGTTTTGTATTGACTTGTTTATTGTTTAAGTATGTCAGATACTTTATAATACATATGTTTTTTTCCGACAACAGTTTTAATTTTTATCAAAAGCGAGTTCTTTAGCGGAAAGGGACATCACCTTACTCAAAAATTTGTTTGCAAATATATTCTAAAGTATATATAATTACGATACATTACGCAGAGTCCACACTATTTGGTTTTCCCGTGGAACGGCTCATATCTCTACCCTTTTCCATATATAATTCGTTTACTCAAAAACGAATATTATTCACATGAAAGAAGATTCGTCTTCAAATCGATATTTCATTCTCAAATATCACTCTATGAGGGTTTTTTGTATGTCACATATGTATCGTTTATAACGGAGTTTACGGTAAAGGTACGAGACCAATATCAAGTCGGAGTGCAGAAAACTTTGCAAAGGTTCAGCAAGTGATCGAGTAAACAGCCTGAAAATCATTGAGGCAAGTTTTTGGAGACATTACAAACTCATCTAGCTATGGAAGTGTTTATAGAACAATACGTTACGATTTAAAATGGTTTCCATATCCAATGTCTGTAATGCAGCATTTGAAAGCTACATACATGAACAGCAGACTATAGTTTGCTTATTGAACTATCGACCACAATGTCGCAGTTGGAGATATATGAATCTGATTTATATTTGAATTATACACAAACAAGCATATCAAAAATAGAATAATAAAAAAACGGACTTTTATCTGGTGAACGCACTTTACCACGAAAGAGGGACGGTATGGGCAGTAGAACTGAGCTCAACGGGTGTGATCGGGCTATTTTTCCTCGAATCGGATGGTGAGGCACAGACAACGAATAGTGGTCGGTATCTATCATTGTTGAGAAACAAATTCTTTCATGCACTGCTAAGAAAAAGGCATAAACATTAAGAACAAGAGAAAATTGATGAAAGGCATCAATGTCGCCGGAAAAGACTGCATTAATTTATTTTTTAACACACATGCATTCCTGACTTTGATTAGTCTAAACATACACATAATGTTTTCATCAAGGACTAATTCCAGGATTTTTAAAATTCCACATACAAATTTCAGGATTTCTTTTGGTCAGGATTTTGTATTTTTTGTATTTGTCAATAAAACCATAAAATAATACAATTTGGGATTTAAATATACATGCAATTAAAAGCTATTTAATCCTTTCCATGTTCTTAGCAACATTGATAAACTTTAAACGTTTAAAACATTGAGGAAACGGTTAAATTATTGAAGACATGAACTTTCTCCTTTTTAACAATCATTATAATAAGTATTTCACAAATGTTAAAATTTATCCTCATATGTTTAAAAAGTAGACCACGCTTGAAACACCATATCAGCTAAATTGTTTATTAAAATCATTTATGCATACAATATATGTATGGCGCAAGCAAAATGCCAGTTGCGAGTCCCATTACTATTTAGAAGGTGGCAAGTATGAAATTAATTATGTGCGAAAGACCCGATTTTCTTTATTTCTAAAATTATTGTTTATCAGAGTTTGTTCTTTTCTTAAAAGCCAAATAAACATGTGTTCTAGCATCTTTCGAAATGTTCACCTCCTGTCAATATCCAGTCGTTGTGACATCGACGAAAGTGAATAAAAAATCAGGCAAAACTCTAGTGCATGTTCTATTCCACTGCATTCGAGAGAAAAAAAGTATTTCTATATTATCTTTATATTTTCTGTTATATAAAATGATTTAAGTCTGTATAGTGAATCAAAAGTCTTCCTAAGTAAAGTAACCAGTGAGAACAGTGTTAACAGTGACGTATGCAAATATTACAAATCTACGCGTTCGGTATGCGCTAGTCACGTGACCAACATTTTTCAGAGCATACTATTTTTAGCTTAGAAACAGTTTCCTTTTTAGATAAACATGGATTAACACTACTAAATGAAATCTACACAAATCAAGACATCTCTTGAACATGAAAATAACATTCAATAAGTTAAAATTACTATTAAAAGGATTTTTAGATGTTTTTTTAAACAAACGCAATTGATTGTGATATGTTCAAGACATTTAAAAAAGAATCTAATAACAAATCGTCCTCCCATTTCATTTCTGAAAAACTTTTAAACATATAAGTAGCCGGCTCTTGCCCGGCGACTAATAAAGAACACCAAATACATCCGCTGACATGCTGATCTACACCCAAATAGTCCCTAAAAAAACTTTGTTTACATAGAAAGGAGTGTATACCATCACCAGAATGCATCGAATATATGACATTAAATTTAAATTGTAAATGTGTATAGGATGCACTGGGGATAATTGATTTGATAACGTGTAGTATTTTGACCTTGTTTAAAAGTAGAGAATGCTAAACACCGGTTTTGTCCGGGCCCGATTTGGTCCAGAATAATGGTAATCATTTTCTCCTGGTGTATTATTTCTTGCATAAAGCATGACACCCCATTTTCGTTTGATTGTTTTAAAGCTTAGAGGTAACTCTTTTCAATGATTTCTGGTATTCTACATAAAAACGTTTAGAAATTGTGACAATTAAGGGCTGAAACTAGTCGATTTATCTGGAAACATTAATAAGATTTGGTTTCAGCAAGACGGAGCTATACCACATACCGTAGGACAGGTGCTCGATTGGCTATGAAATATGTTCGATGAAAGGTTCATTTCATTTTGAACAAACATTGTTTGGCCACCGCATCTCCAGACCTTAGTCCGTTGGATTTTGTTATGGGATTATTTGAAAGACGGAAGTTTATAATCCGAAGCCAGTTACACATGGAAGGTTTAAACAAGCCAGTTACAGAGAAGATTTACACCAGAAATGTGCACAAATGTGCTTGATTTTTTTTTAAAGAGACTTAACGTCGTAATAGCAAAATAATGGATGTCATATAGAACATCTCTAGTTTATAGATATTTATATTTCTAAAATAGTGCGACATTGAATAAAGTTCCAAGACGTTTAAAAGGTATCATATATTATAAATCGCCGTCTATGATTTTTATAATTTTATAGAAAATTTGCCTGTTAGGCATTGGGCAATGATCTCTATATATAAGCCATTCCATGAGAAAACGAACATTGGGGACCCTGCGTAAAGCATCGACCCGGATCAGCCTAAGCATGCCGCGCAGACTAACCCGGACAGACATTTGTTGCCTCCTGTGGACTTTTTGTTTCAGGAATCATTACGCTATACCTTTATGACCCCCTAAGACGGAATGTGTCGGTCCGGATTATCCAGCGCGGACTGCGCAGGCTGAATTCGGTCGATACATAACGCAGAGACCATAATGTTGGTTTTCTCGTGGAACGGCTCATATGTTATCGGACATTTATTGTTCAAAAGCTCTTTATAAATCATATAACATTCTGACTGTTTAAAACATTTATGACACATATTCACAAATCGATATAACACTTATGAATATTGATATAGTCTGGCTATATGGGAGTACATTTTTAAAGAAACCCAGACGTATAACAAACACATGCATATTTTAGAGCAATGAAGTACCATGTCAGATCACATACATGCCATGTGATTGGAGTCTTAACTATTTAGTACCATGTCAGATCACATACATGCCATGTGATTGGAGTCTTAACTATTTAGTACCATGTCAGATCACATACATGCTATGTGATTGTAGTCCTATCTATTTAGTACCATGTCAGATCACATACATGCCATGTGATTGTAGTCCTATCTATTTAGTACCATGTCAGATCACATACATGCCATGTGATTGGAGTCCTATCTATTTAGTACCATGTCAGATCACATACATGACATATGATTGTAGTCCTATCTATTTAGTACCATTTCAGATCACATACATGCCATATGATTGTAGTCCTATCTATTTAGTACCATTTCAGATCACATATATGCCATATGATTGTAGTCCTATCTATTTAGTACCATGTCAGATCACATACATGCCATGTGATTGTAGTCCTATCTATTTAGTACCATGTCAGATCACATACATGCCATGTGATTGTAGTCCTATCTATTTAGTACCATGTCATATCACATACATGCCATGTGATTGGAGTCCTATCTAGTTAGTACCATGTCAGATCACATACATGCCATGTGATTGGAGTCCTATCTATTTAGTACCATGTCAGATCACATACATGCCATGTGATTGTAGTCCTATCTATTTAGTACCATGTCATATCACATACATGCCATGTGATTGGAGTCCTATCTATTTAGTACCATGTCAGATCACATACATGACATATGATTGTAGTCCTATCTATTTAGTACCATTTCAGATCACATACATGCCATATGATTGTAGTCCTATCTATTTAGTACCATTTCAGATCACATACATGCCATATGATTGTAGTCCTATCTATTTAGTACCATGTCAGATCACATACATGCCATGTGATTGGAGTCCTATCTATTTAGTACCATGTCAGATCACATACATGCCATGTGATTGTAGTCCTATCTATTTAGTACCATGTCATATCACATACATGCCATGTGATTGGAGTCCTATCTATTTAGTACCATGTCAGATCACATACATGCCATGTGATTGGAGTCCTATCTATTTAGTACCATGTCAGATCACATACATGCCATGTGATTGTAGTCCTATCTATTTAGTACCATGTCATATCACATACATGCCATGTGATTGTAGTCCTATCTATTTAGTACCATGTCAGATCACATACATGCCATGTGATTGGAGTCTTAACGATTTAGTACCATGTCATATCACATACATGCCATGTGAGTGTAGTCCTAACGAGTTAGTACCATTTCAGATCACATACATGCCATGTGATAGTAGTCCTAACTATTTAGTACAATGTCAGATCACATACATGTCATGTGATTGGGGTCCTATCTATTTAGTACCATGTCAGATCACATACATGCCATGTGATTGGAGTCTTAACGATTTAGTACCATGTCATATCACATACATGCCATGTGATTGAAGTCCTAACTAGTTAGTACCATGTCACATACATGCCATGTGATTGTAGTCCTAACGATTTAGTACCATGTCAAATCACATTCATGCCATGTGATTGGAGACCTATCTATTTAGTACCATGTCAGATCAGATACATGCCATGTGATTTTAGACCTATCTATTTAGTACAATGTCAGATCACATACATGCCATATGATTGAAGTCCTAACTAGTTAGTACCATGTCAGATCACATACATGTCATGTTATTGTAGTCCTAACTATTTAGTATCATGTCAGATCACATACATGCCATGTGATTGTAGTCCTAACTATTTAGTACCAGTTCAGATCACATACATGCCATGTGATTGTAGTCCTAACGATTTAGCCATTTATATAGGAAGTTTGTAATAAGACCTATTAGTTGGATAAGGAAGTTTGGCCAGATAACTTGCTTCATTATGTTTGCGACTGTGGTCGATTTCTCTCTCATATGTTATATATCATAGATGTATATTTCAAATGAAAGGCTTGATTCTAACTAAGCTTGAAACACTTGTGATCAAACTCCATCGGAATAATTCAATGTAAAGTCTTAAGGCATAACTAAGGTGGATAATATGTGCCATGGAACAGTACATATTAATCATAAACAGATAATTATATGAATATTTAAGTTCAAGTTTAAGTTTAAACTTATTTATTTTACATCAATTGCGAAACAACCTTTAAGCTTATAGTAATCCCCCCTCGGTGTCTGCTTTCTGGGGTCTTAACCAGTACTCGTGCCGTTTGTGTGGAAAAGAGAACAGGCAGAACCCGCTCAGTACGCGTTTCGAACCCGGCACCTTTGGTATGAGAGGCCGACACTCTACCTCTGTCTTAGAAAAGGATACACGTATTTATGCTACATAATGTGGTCGTCGCGGGGCGTGGTTCAACATTATGTACCTGAATGAGATTTACAATCCGGATGTCCTATCGGAAGTGTCGAACGAGAAAAACATAGGGTTTGATGGGAAAAGGAAATATGTGGTTATCTGTCTGAAAGTTATTGATGAATATATAAGGGAAGCTCTAGGACTGTCAGCGTTTGCGACCACAGTAATGTAATACTACGGTTACAATATGGTACCATCATATATACATAACAGATATGAAATTGTTTCCTAAAAATGAATATAATGAACTGCCACCAATATCGAGCATGGTTCGTGTTTTAAACGATACACCTCATACCAATTATATAAAGTGAGCATTCACATATTAAACATACTGACAAGATCAGCATGCGCATTCGCCATGTCTGTTCTACATACCGGGTATGTTCGTCAATAAGTATGGGTACTTCCTCAATGATTCAGACTAACAGTTTAACTGCATACAGATAGTAGTCATGCACGTACAGACAATTTAGTCACTTAAATCCTACGGTTGACATTACTAAAGAACCGCTAAAAGGTGATGAACTCCAGATTATAGATAGTAAAGTCAAAGTTTTAAACCTTTCTAAAGTTGTCTTGAAATATTAGAATCATAATTCTGAGATAGAATTAGAGTAATAATTTCACTTTTCAGTACAAAGCACATCTCATTATATATCGTTTAAGCTTCATTTTGTACTCGGTAGACATACCCAGAAAGCCAATTTTGTACATGTTCATTAAATTTCAATTTATTGTTTTTCAACATTTACTGTCAAAATAGTGTTGAACTATTTATTACTTATTTTGTTGTTACAATGAGCAATATGTGCAGACGTTTCAACATTTCAAGAATTTGATCTCCATCTGGAGTTCAGCACGTTTAAATCCAAAGATTGGTGATTCTTAAGCATCACTGACTTCTCTGCCGTAAAATATCGACCTAGGACAAGGGAATGTTCTTTATTTGCTGTATCTCTCACTCGGTTTTTGCATGGCATGGTTTGTTTATATCCCAAGTCATCAGTCATCATTTCGTATTCAATGACACGCGATAAACATGTTATCTGTCGAGTATGGCATAGTGATTTGAACGTTTTCATTGTAACTGTATTATTTTCTTTTATTTTACATCTTGAAACAACCCAAACCTTTTACCAATTAGGACTTTAGTATGCCTGTTTGAAATTGTATTTGGAATTATTTTGTTCGACAATTTATAACAAGAGGCCCAAGATAGCCAGTATCGCTCCACTGCCATTAGGCAAAAAATAAATCTTCAAACAGCTCCGCCCCCTGGTGGCCATGTATATTGACTAATCACAATGGCTTGAAGGAATCTCGTGTGTGTCACCCAAGGAACATTTCTGTAAATTATTTGAAAATCGGCAAAATAGTTGGGGAGGAGAAGATTTTTAAAGATTACACTTAAGCCAATATAAAGCTAACAGCCCCACCCCCTGGCAGCAATATTTTAAGACCAATCAACATGGATTGGCAGAATCTGATAGGGAGTCATCCAAGGAACATTTCTACAACATTATTTGAAAATCGGCCAGATACTTTCGTCGGAGAAGATGTTATAAGTTTTCAGTATAGCCATATAAGGCAAAACAGCCCTGCCACATGGCGGCTATGTTTTTTTAACCAATCAACATGACTTGAAGGATGCTGATAGAAGGTCACCCTAGAAACATTTCTACAAGATTATTTGAAAATCGGCCCAAAACTTTCGGAGAATAAGATTTTTTAAGTTTTTGCTATAGCCATATACGGCAAAACAGCCCTGCCCTTGACGGCGATGTTTTTTAACAAATCAACATGGCTTGAAGGAATCTGATAGAGGGTCAAAGCTTTCGGAAGAGAAGATTTATTAAGTTTTTACTTTAGCAATTTACGGCAAAACATACCTGCCTACTGGCGGCTATGTTTGTCAAGCAATCAACATGGTTTGGAGGATTCTGATAGAGAGTCACCCAAGGAACATTTCTACAAAATTATTTGTAAATCGGCCCTACACTTTCGGAGGAAAAGATTTGGTACGTTTTAAATATAGCCATATAATTCAAAATAGCCTCGACCCCTGGCGGCTATGCTTTTCGACCAATCAACATTGCTTCAAGGAAATTGATAGAAGGTCATCCAAGGAACATTTCTACAAAATTATTTGAAAATCGGCCAAAATGTTTTGAAAAAGAAGAATGTTAAAGTTTTTTCTTTCGGTTGCCATGGAAACCAGAATTTTGCAAGGATCCACAATATTTGAAGGAATTAAGGGGGAGACATTGAGAGAATGCTACCTGAAGTTTCATCTAAATTGTTTTGAAACAAAAGGTCGCACGGACGCACGACGGACAATTCGCCATGACATAAGCTCGACTGGCTTTCAGCCAGTGGAGCTAGATAATAAGTGAAATCCAAATTTAAGTTGTATTGGCTTACAGCTATTGGAGTTACAATTCCAGTTAATTGTAAGAATACGCTTTTAGGTATATATATAATAGTACAGTCCAACCAGTGTTTAAAAACCACCCATGGGAAGAGAACTATCTGTTTTTTGTTCACAGGTGTTCTTTAATTACACGGTCATTTATGCAGAACATGAGTAAGTGGGAAATTAAAAGTGTGATTAGTATAGACAGGAAATTGCTAAACAGAGGTGGTCTTTAGCACAGGTCTGGCCGTGAGGACTATGGGGGATTATTCACTGTTTGCAGAGACATTAAAACTACTTTGAATTCAAATCGCATGTAAACATATTGTATTGGGAAGGTAGATGGATTGCATTCTATCATTTCAAATATGGTCTCATCGACATATCATGAACATTCATTACAATGATAAATGATCTTTCTAGATGACATACATAGCAAATGATAAATGATCTCCCTAGATGACATACATAACAAATGATTCATTTTGAGAAATAGTTTGATTTTCAGAGGATATAGTTGATAAATGCACAATTAATAACCGTGTGATTGATATTTTATCACATAAATACCCTTATTTTCAAGTTGAGAACAAATCACGGAACAACGTTATCATACACGTGTGATAACAAAAACACGTCATACACGCGACTACTGATGACGTCATTTTGACCTTTATCTTTATTATGTTTATTGTTAAGTTGTTAAATTTTACACATTGAAAAATGCAATAATACGTTATTTTGAATAAATAGCGAGTCTTAATTGTTTAAAACATTGTTTTTTTTTCTTCTTATTATTGAAAAATGATGAGGGCTACTTTTTTATGCGGTGAATCACAAGTTCTTATGAAGAATATGTTATTCGGTCTTTGTTTTGATGTTGTCAATATTTTTCATTAAAACACACTGTTTAGGTAATAAAAAGAATCCATCACTCGTTTTTCTTTGGAGAAGATTTTATAAATTCGTCTCGAAAAAGAGAGTTATTAACCTCGCCAAGAGGCTCGGTTTAATAATAACCGTCTTTTTCTAGACTCATTTAAGAAATCTTGATCTCCAAAGAAAACTCATGATGGATCCTATATGTCTTAACCCTTTCCCTCATACGACAATTATGCAGCAGACGACTTTGAACATATTTTGTCAAAAAATAAAAAATCTCTATAATTGAATGGATAATCCATGACTAAAAGTGGAAAGCATTGTGGCAAAAGGAGAAATTGCTCGTTTTAAGCATTTTTTTCTTTTGTCACTATGTTTTCAAAAAGCCGTCTGCTGTAGAGGCGTCAGAAAGCGTCTATAAGAGGGAAAGGGTTTACATACGTTCTTGTTCGAATTATAACATATTTGTTTTCCATTTGGGGACTGCTGCTTTCCACAAAAATATCTACATTGAGCATACACATATAGAAATGCTAATTGAATCGAAACTTATTATATCTTTTAATTAATTATAGAGTTCGATTACTTATAATCGATAAATCAATTGTATATATATGTATGTGTCATGAATTAATAGGCTAGCAAATTAAATGGCCAATCTCTGGAATTAAGTTGCATGGGAATACCCAAGTCCTTTCCAATGTAGTTTGAACAGCTCTAAATAGTTCCTTGTTCGATAAAGAACATCGTTCAAATATATGTTGAATATGTTCCCATTGTGTGAAAGCCCTTACTGTGTTAATGTCTTTGTGATTGTAATGTCATGTCTGACACTCTTGATGAGTATTTAAGTAAGGTTTTTCTCGCTTTCTCGTCATCACGGCCTGCAATTAAATGTCCGCGCTTATTTGATTGCTCAGCATCTAGTAAGCGATTTCAATGATCGGTGTCATTATAGACGCTCTATAAAATCGTCACGGGAACAATTAGTCTCGGGGAAGTGATACATTATAATGGACATTTTGTTCAATCTGTTACTCCTGCTTTTTTTGCGAAAGGACTGTCAACGATAGCTCGATAATTCCAATATGCGTCCAGTCTAAATTGAGCTCCTTGTTTACAAGTTTCTAGTGTGTGACTTCAACTTGAAGCACATGCGCAATGTAAAATTACCCATTACACGGGATTTATTATACCTAACCTAACACAGTGATAGATGTGTTACCCTATCCGTTGTAGTTCTAACATCTTTTGAACAAAATATAACAAACTGGACCACTTATTAGCGTAACGGTATCGAATCGCATTGCAGGTTTTATGCCCTATTTGACAGTTGTTAAGAGATAGAAAAGTATTAGATACTTGCCCGGACGAACACTGTGCCTGGTAAATATGAATACCCTAGGTATAAATTAATTATAATAGTCAGAATCGGAAATAGGCAATGCAACTTCTTGACAGATAAAAGCATTTTGTTGATACAAAGTAGGAACGCAGAAATAAACCAGGAAAAATGATTTCTACGATTTTTCTTAAAGGAGCCCCGCATACGAGAATCGGCCTTTAGCGATTTTAATTTATTGGTAATTACGATCAAATTACATATTTGAATTTGGTTATAAGTCTTCTCGATTGGCATCAATGGTGTAAACTACATAGCGAAAACGGAAGGTCCTGATCAAACTACGTGGAGGTGCAGGTTGATCTTAATATTCGTTGAATGCAAAGTTCAGAAAAATGGTTTTCGTGTTTCGTGTACCAAAAGGCTTTCGAAACTCAACAAAGATGATCATCTACAATTGGTCTATGTACATCTATACATGTCTGCAACAGATGATCACTACAATTTGCATATGTAAATCTATACATGTCTACAACAGATGATCATCTACAATTTGCCTATGTACATCTATACATGTCTGTAACAGATGATCATCTACAATTGGTCTATGCACATATATACATGTCTGCAACAGATGATCATTACAATTTGCATATGTAAATCTATACATGTCTACAACAGATGATCATCTACAATTTGCCTATGTAAATCTATACATGTCTACAACAGATGATCATCTCCAATTTGCCTATGTAAATCAATACATGTCTACAACAGATGATGATCTACAACTTGCCTATGTATATCTATACATGTCTACAACAGATGATGATCTACAATTGGTCTATGTAAATATATACATGTCTACAACAGATGATCATTACAATTTGCCTATGTAGATCAATACATGTCTACAAAAAATGATCATCAACAATTTGCCTATGTAAATCTTTACATGTCTACAAAAGATGATGGCTTATCACAACTAATTGTATTAAAATGACTTTAATTAAGAACCAGTGTCACATTGTCTCGCCGCCATCGTGACATTGATAGACGATGAGGGGCGTTCGAGTGGAGTAGATCGTATCGTTTGTGATAACACGGCGTCGGCACATAATAATAGAATGCATTGATTGGATTTAACTGGGGTTCGAACTCACAACCCCAGGATTGACAGCCCCCGTCGCTACCGACTTAGCTTCTCGAAACCATTTGTTTGTTTGTTTGTTTTTATTTACCCTCGCCGTGCAGAATTAACTTTTTGGCGAGCAGACAAAGTTAGATACAAGGGAGTCTCTTTTCGAAAAAAAAAACTTGGTTATTTTACGTGCCCGGTGTATAGGACCGATACAAGTGAAGTTATTTTTCATGGAAAGGACCAATACTTTACCTCTAGTTCAGTGGAATACGCTTAAAATATCTCCTTAAATTTCCAGAACCCGGCCCGGGCTTTGAACCACAGACCTCTGGATTTGTAGTCCAGTGTATTTAGCACTGGACTACCCCGCCACTATTACGTCTAATCCTTTCCAACATATATACAAACTTTGACTCAGTATACGAAGATTACTTTTGATAGCATTGTGACAAAAGGTGAAATTGTTTATTGTATTGTTTGCTGGAGGTTTGTTGTATTTGGAAAAGGGCGTTTTGTGTATGACACATGTTGAGTGCTCTCTATATTGCAGTTTAAAGATATGTTTAACAATTGTAGAGACGCTTTGTTGGCGATAGTCTAAACGGGAATAACTGTGTATACGGACAAAACATATAAACAGTTGTTTGGAATTAGGAAATGATCTCTACATATGAAGTCGGACATTTATTGTTCCAAAGCTCTTTTTAAATAAGATTATATCCTGACGGTTTTAAAGTTTTATGACACATATTTACAATTCGATATGGCACAACGGAATATTAATACAATCTGGCTATATGGAAATACTTCTGAGAGATATAGAAACGCTATACTCCAGGGAGAAATGGGGAAAACACAAACTTGTAAGTAAAAATCAACATTGTGGATCAATGTAGAACCAGATCAGAATGCATACATGTAATGTGATTGGATTCCTACATAATTAATAATCCATAAAGAAAAGTCGCCGAGGTTTCTAGCGAACAATAAGGTGTTTGCTCAGATAACGTGCCTCAGATATTTGAAACATTCAGTGCTCCACTCGAGTCGATTTTACTCACATATATCTGTTTTCTCTCTATATATATATATCTCATAGATGTTCATTACAAATACATTGCATGTTTCTTACTAAATTTGAAAAACTTTTAACCTCATTCCATCGAAATAAGTCCATATAGTGTCTGAAGGAAGGACTAAACCTTTGAAATTACGTCAGTAAAACGCACGTTTTCACCTCAATGACATTGTTGTTAGTGGTATTCGTTGTAAGTGGTATTCGTTGTTAGTGGTATTCGTTGTAAGGGATGTTCGTTGTAAGTGGTATTCGTTGTAAGTGGTATTCGTTGTAAGTGGTATTCGTTGTTAGTGGTATTCGTTGTTAGTGGTATTCGTTGTGAGTGGTATTCGTTGTAAGTGGTATTCGTTGTTAGTGGTATTCGTTGCTAATGGTATTCGTTGTAAGTGGTATTCGTTGTTAATGATATTCGTTGTTAGTGGTATTCGTTGTTAGTGGTATTTGTTGTTAGTGGTATTCGTTGTTAGTGGTATTCGTTGTAAGTAATATTCGTTGTTAGTGGTATTCGTTGTAAGTAATATTCGTTGTTAGTGGTATTCGTTGTAAGTAATATTCGTTGTTAGTGATATTCGTTGTTAACTGTATTCGTTGTAAGTGATATTCGTTGTAAGGGGTGTTGGTTGTAAGTGTAATTGATATTCGTTGTAAGGGGTGTTGGTTGTAAGTGTAAGTGATATTCGTTGTAAGGGGTGTTGGTTGTAAGTGTAAGTAATATTCGTTGTTAGTGATATTCGTTGTTAACTGTATTCGTTGTAAGTGATATTCGTTGTAAGGGGTGTTGGTTGTAAGTGTAATTGATATTCGTTGTAAGGGGTGTTGGTTGTAAGTGTAAGTGATATTCGTTGTAAGGGGTGTTGGTTGTAAGTGTAAGTGATATTCGTTGTAGGGGTGTTGGTTGTAAGTGTAATTGATATTCGTTGTAAGGGGTGTTGGTTGTAAGTGTAAGTGATATTCGTTGTAAGGGGTGTTGGTTGTAAGTGTAAGTAATATTCGTTGTTAGTGATATTCGTTGTTAACTGTATTCGTTGTAAGTGATATTTGTTGTAAGGGGTGTTGGTTGTAAGTGTAATTGATATTCGTTGTAAGGGGTGTTGGTTGTAAGTGTAAGTGATATTCGTTGTAAGGGGTGTTGGTTGTAAGTGTAAGTGATATTCGTTGTAGGGGGTGTTGGTTGTAAGTGTAATTGATATTCGTTGTAAGGGGTGTTGGTTGTAAGTGTAAGTGATATTCGTTGTAAGGAGTGTTGGTTGTAAGTGTAAGTGATATTCGTTGTAAGGAGTGTTGGTTGTAAGTGTAAGTGATATTCGTTGTAAGGAGTGTTGGTTGTAAGTGTAAGTGATATTCGTTGTAAGGGGTGTTGGTTGTAAGTGTAAGTGATATTCGTTGTAGGGGGTGTTGGTTGTAAGTGTAATTGATATTCGTTGTAAGGGGTGTTGGTTGTAAGTGTAAGTGATATTCGTTGTAAGGAGTGTTGGTTGTAAGTGTAAGTGATATTCGTTGTAAGGAGTGTTGGTTGTAAGTGTAAGTGATATTCGTTGTAAGGGGTGTTGGTTGTAAGTGTAAGTAATATTCGTTGTAAGGGGTGTTGGCTGTAAGTGTAATTGATATTCGTTGTAGGGGGTGTTGGTTGTAAGTGTAAGTGATATTCGTTGTAAGGGGTGTTGGTTGTAAGTGTAAGTGATATTCGTTGTAAGGAGTGTTGGTTGTAAGTGTAAGTGATATTCGTTGTTAGTGGTATTCGTCGTTAGTCGTATTCGTTGTAAGTGGTATTCGTTGTTAGTGGTATTTGTTGTTAGTGGTATTCTTTGTTAGTGGTATTCGTTGTTAGGGGTATTCGTTGTTAGGGGTATTCGTTGTTAGTGGTATTCGTTGTAAGTGGTAATCGTTGTTAGTGGTATTCGTTGTTAGTGGTATTTGATGTTAGTGGTATTTTTTGTTAGTGGTATTCGTTGTTAGGGGTATTTGTTGTTAGTTGTATTCCTTGAAAGTGGTATTCGTTGTTAGTGGTATTTGTTGTTATTGGCATTCGTTGTTAGTGGTATTCGTTGTAAGTGGTATTCGTTGTAAGTGGTATTTGTTGTTAGTGGTATTCGTTTTAAGTGCTATTCTTATGATGGTTATATCTGCTACAATGATAACCTTTGTCATAATTAACATTCCATATATCTGCTACAATGATAACCTTTGTCATAATAAACATTCCATATATCTGCTAAAATGGTAACCTTTGTCATAATAAACATTCCATATATCTGATTCAATGATAACCTTTGTCATAATAAACATTTTAGATATCTGCTACAATGATAACCTTTGTCATAATAAACATTCCTGATATCTGCTATAATGATAACCTTTGTTATAATATAAACATTCCATATATATGCTACAATGATAACCTTTGTCATAATAAACATTCCTGATATCTGATTCAATGATAACCTTTGTCATAATGAACATTCCATATATCTGCTACAATGATAACCTTTGTCATAATACACATTCCATATATTTGCTATAATGATAACCTTTGTTATAATAAGCATTCCATATATCTGCTATAATGATAAACTTTGTTATAATAAACATTCCAGATATCTGCTTCAATGATAACCTTTGTCATAATGAACATTCCATATATCTGCTGCAATGATAACCTTTGTCATAATAAACATTCCAGATATCTGCTTTAATGATAACGTTTGTCATAATAAACATTCCATATATCTGCTACAATGATAACCTTTGTCATAATAAACATTCCATGTATTTGCTTCAATGATAACGTTTGTCATAATAAACATTCCATATATCTGCTACAATGATAACTTTTGTCATAATAAACATTCCATATATTTGCTTCAATGATAACCTTTGTCATAATAAACATTCCAGATATCTGATATAATGATAACGTTTGTCATAATAAACATTTCATATATCTGCAACAATGATAACCTTTGTCATAATAAACATTCCATATATCTGCTTCAATGATAACCTTTGTCATAATGAACATTCCATATATCTGCTACAATGATAACCTTTGTCATAATAAACATTCCATATATCTGCTTCAATGATAACCTTTGTCATAATGAACATTTCATATATCTGCTACAATGATAACCTTTGTCATAATAAACATTCCACATATCTGCTTCAATGATAACCTTTGTCGTAATGAACATTCCATATATCTGCTATAATGATAACCTTTGTTATAATAAACATTCCAGATATCTGCTTCAATGATAACCTTTGTCATAATGAACATTCCATATATCTGCTGCAATGATAACCTTTGTCATAATAAACATTCCAGATATCTGCTACAATGATAACAAGAGGCGGACATAATAAACATTCCATATATCTGCTACAATGATAACCTTTGTCATAATAAACATTCCATATATCTTCTACAATGATAACCTTTGTCATAATACACATTCCATATATCTGCTACAATGATAACCTTTGTCTTAATAAACATTCCATATATCTGCTACAATGATAACAAGAGGCGGACATAATAAACATTCCATATATCTGCTACAATGATAACCTTTGTCATAATAAACATTCCATATATCTTCTACAATGATAACCTTTGTCATAATAAACATTCCCTATATCTGCTACAATGATAACAAGAGGCGGACATAATAAACATTCCATATATCTGCTACAATGATAACCTTTGTCATAATAAACATTCCATATATCTGCTACAATGATAACCTTTTTCATAATAAACATTCCATATATCTGCTACAATGATAACAACAGGCGGAATATAATGACCATTGCGTAAGGATTTTTAACAGTTCTTAAATCATTTAGATTTTGCTAAAAAGCTGCCTTCGCGATTTCTTTTTCAAAACACATAAACATTGTACTTCAATCAGAATACCCTCTCTTCTACCATTTACATGTACCAAAATGTCAGGAAAATACCCCCGGTACGCACATTGCAGATTTTAAGATAAAATGCAATTAGCGGTAAAAAAACTATGGACATCTATTTGCTTTTCAAATAAACCATAAACTAAATGAATAGTTGTGTCGTTTATTACAACATTTATTATTAAAACTGTAGAAGAAGCAGGTATGACGATGTTACATGTGTGTTAGCGTTAGTCATTTTTTTAACATGTCAAATGTAATTTGACAAAATACTTAAAACGTCTAAAAATGTATGCTTTATTTCTATCCGTCTACATCGCACAATATATTCGAGTTGCGGCTTGTGGTTTGGGGTCTTAACACTTTCCCACATACAACGTTTTTGCATCATACAACTTTGAAAACATCTAAGTAAAATATGGAAAATATGTATGAGCAATTTATCATTTTAGTTACAATGTTTTCAAAAGTCATGTCTTGCAGATGCGTCATAATGGAGCTGCATGTGAACAGGGGTTAATAACTCTCCAACAGCTAGATGGGCTACACTTCTAACGTTTGGTTAGACGATCCATATCGATAAGTGTATGTCACATATAGGCGGAGAATTCAGTGAGACTGTGCGAAGCTGCATTAACCCTCTCTCACTTACAGACGCTTTCTGACACCTCTGCATCAATCACATATTTACAACTGTATTCAATTAGTAAACTGTTTGTGTTCGACACCTCTGCATAAATCGTATTTTAAAAACATTATGGCCAAATAATGAATTGATAATAATGAGTAAATTTCTTCTTTTGCCACAACGTTTTCAACTCTATTCAATATTAACACTGTTAGCTTTGTTCGCAGTTATCTGCTTCCTATTTGTTGCAAGTGGGAAAGGGTTAAGATCTCCAAGTCGCTAGACGCGGATCAGTCTTATCCGTAGATGACAGCCAGACGTCTGTTAAAGTGTTGACCAATGTGATGGACTAAGAACGTAGAAATAATGATTTCCTTTGAGATTTGAGAGCCAGATGAATTCACACCATACATCTTATAGCGGGCACATGTGTTGTTATAGACTGACTCTATGTCCATCATTTAACCCTTTAACATATATATAGAGACAGTTTGACACATATGCAGTAATTTTCCCTTTTGTCACAATGTTTTATCTATATTCTTTACTTAAACTTTTATGTTCCAATCTTTCGCCTTGATGCTTTTAAAGCAGTCTGCTTCCTATTTTTGTTGTGGGAACTGTTAAAATGTGTCTAAAGCAAACACTGTTGAAACGTGTTTAATATTTCAATCATTTTAAAGGAGAACTAACTGAAACGTTTGAAAAATGTGTTTATATATGTGTTATTGCAATATCAGAATAAAAGGTTATTTATATTGGTAGTAAGATGGCTGTTTTAGTATACATAGGTATAGCTGGAAAGAAAGATCGCCGGATGATCTGGAGCCGTGTTATAGCTGAAGTACCGTTTAACCCTTTACCACATGTAGACACATGTTGACGCCTCTGCAGCAGACGTCTTTTAAAAACATCATGACAAAAGGAGAAATTGCTCAAAACGAGCAATTTCTCCATTTGCCACAATGTTTTCAACCCTATTTATGTTTTTGTCAATAAGTCTGAAAGTCGTCTGCTGCAGATTTGTTGTATGCGGGAAAGGGTTAAACAGCGTTAAACTCCAACTTATCGATCGGCAAAACGGTGTGGAGTCTTTGCGTTGTTTCTATTTCTGCAAACAACAAAGTTTTCTTGGTGACATTCTTGGCACAATTCGTTATCTGTATTCGAGGTTTTACAGTTTTAGAATTGTCGTTAATGAAAGAGATGTTTTTATTTCCATTCGCGTACTCCGTCCGTATAGAGATTACGTTTAAGAAAGGGATTATTTGCCAATTTAAATACGATTTGAATTTCCCCTAATCCATTCCCATGGTGATAGCTCCAGTTTCCATCGCGAACACGTAATTTACGTGCTTTACTTCCACTTTCTAAATTGAATGTTTCTTAATTGATTAGTTTTCCTGTTGATGAAACGCTTGGAATATTCTGTTGCGTTCTGAAAATCCTTAACTATTGTTACAATCGTATAAACCTTTTCCTACATACGACAAATCGGCAGCAGACGGCATGAATTACTAGGCTAGCAAATTAAATGGCCAATCTCTGGAATTAAGTTGCATGGGAATACCCGAGTCCTTTCCAATGTAGTTTGAACAGCTGTAAATAGTTCCTTGTTCGATAAAGAACATCGTTTAAATATATGTTGAATACATTCCCATTGTGAAACAAGCACTTTCAGTGTTAGTTTCTGTGTGTTTGGAATGTCATTTCTGACATTCTTGATGAGTAATTAAATAAGATTTGTCTTGCTTTCTCGTGATCACGACCTGCAATTAAATGTCCGCGCTTATTTGATTGCTCAGCATCAAGTAAGCGATTTCAATGATCGGTGTCATTATAGACGCTCTATAAAATCGTCATGGGAACAATTAGTTTCGGGGACGTGATACATTATAATGGACATTTTGTTCAATCTGTTACTCCGATATTATTTTGCGAAAGGAATGTCAATGATTGCTCGATAATTCCAATATGCGTCCAGTCTAAATTGAGCTCCTTGTTTACAAGTTTCTGGTGTGTGACTTCAACTTGAAGCACAATCGGAATGGAAGTAATAATAATTACCCATTACCCGCGAGTTATTATACCTAACATAACACAGTGCTAGATGTGTTACCCTATCCGTTGTGATTCAGACATTCGAAGTAGGAACGCAGAAATAAACCAGGAAATATGATTTCTTCCATTTTCTAAAAGGAGCCACGCCATGCGAGAATCGGCCTTTAGAGATTTGAATTTATTGGTAGTCGCGATTAAATTACACACTATGGACTTGGCTACAAGTCTTACTGATTGGCATCAATGGCGCGAACTGCATAGCGAAAACGGAAGGTCCTGATCAAACTACGTGGAGGTGCAGGTTGATCTTAATAGTCGTTGAATGAAAAGTTCAGAAGGATGGTTCTCGTGTTTCGTGTACCAAAAGGCTTTCAAAACTCGACAAAGATGATCTTTACAATTGGTCTATGTACATATATAACTGTCTGCAACAGATGATCATAACAATTTGCCTATGTAAATCTATATATGTCTACAGTAGATGATGATCTACAATTGGCCTAGGTAAATCAATACATGTCTACAACAGATGATCATCGACAGTTTGACTATGTTAATAAATGCATGTCTACAAAAGATGATCATCCACAGTATGCCTATATAAATCTATGCATGTCTATAAAAGATCATCATCTACAATTTGCATATGTATGATCCTGACCTGCAATGTGCTATGTTAAGATTCAGTTTAGATAATTGTCACATCCTTTTTCACTTGTAAAAACAATTTTTAATTTTGTTAAGAGCACACGGCAAAATTCATGCCCATATAAATCCGTTTCTGCTCTTGAATTCGCTGGGGACCTTTCATCTTGAGTTTGCTAAGTGTGAAAAGATGTTAGTTTTAACTGAATAGCCATTATTTAGAAATATTCCGTCCACATTGCAATGTGTTTCACCACTAAAAAAATGGAGTGGATGTCATGCAGCAGAAACGTAAGATGCTGCGTCTTAAAATGTGTAAAACAATCTGCACGTGAGGACTTCCAAGAACACTACTAAAAACAGATTTACTTTTTCTTCTTATAAATGTGCTGTTTTAGTGGTCGCATTTAATTCTGAATGGGGTATGGCGATAACGATTCCGAAATTTTAACCATTTGTATTTTCAGAAAAATGTCCCCAATGGGTGCTCTTGTGTGATCTAGAACAGAATATGACCCTATGCATAAATTAAGACATACAGGAGCGCGTCCTAGTGATTCAACTCTGTGTTGGTGTATTTGGGTAGAGACATAAATACATGTCTCTGATGTGCATTGATCTTTGACAGTCCGAAGGAGTTTTTGCCAGAAGGACATACGACTTTAGCGAAGTCTGTTTAGCATTGAGGTTGAAACAAATTTACCATAATGAGCATCTTAGATCAGACAGTGAAACCAAAATATTCCATCGACAGAACATTCTATACGTCAATGAATACAACCCATCGCTGATTCTCAGATTCACACTACAGCTTGATTTTATATCCACGCCAAAATGACATTTTCTGTGCTAATTTATGATATTCAATGGGAAACGAGAGCGATAAAAAATCTTACCTGAAGCAAAGAAAAGTTATGGTTGTCAGCCCTTACTGTAAACAGTACAGTTGTTCTAGTTATCTCGGGTACCAGCTGAATATGACGTCAGCGGATCTGGATAATTGTCGGTCATGGTTCCCTGCTTTGTTCTATGTAATTTTGCTTGGAATTGCATACTGAATATAGGAAATTTCCCTAATTAAGGTAATACCTGCGCAAGAAACGATCTGTGCTCGTTATAAATTCAGAACCAGTGTCACACTGTCTCGCCTCGTTCGCGTGGAGTAGATCGTATTGATAGTAATAACACGGCGTCGGCACATAATAATAGAATGGATTGATTGATGATTGATTTAGGTTTAACGCCGTTTTCAATAATTATTCAGTCACAACACTGTATCCAGTTCACCTACTCATGTCTTTCCTTGCTTTCTCACACGAGTATCTACGCAACAATCTTTCAAAGCAGCTGGCTGCTTTTCCACATAGACTGTTAGTCCATTGGTAGAAGAAGAATGACGCTTGTCACATTGACTTTTGTGAAACAACGGAAAAGATGTTGACCGACCTGAGGTTCGAATTCACAGCCCTAGGATTGACAGCCCGCGTCGCTACCGATTCAGCTACTCGAAACCATTGTTTTTTTACCCTCGCCGTGCAGAATTAACTATTTAGGAAGTCCGGGTGCGATACCCTAGCTCTTTTCGAAAAGATCCATTGGTTATCTTACGTGCCCGGTGTATAGGACCGATACACGCGAAGTTATTTTTCCTGGTAAGGACCAATACTTGACCTCTAGTTCAGTGGGGGACGCTTTAAAGCACCCCTTAAAATGCCAGAACCCGGCCCGGGATTTGAACCACAGACCTCTGGATTGGTAATCCAGTGTATTTACCACTGGACTACCCCGCCACAAATACATCTAATCCTTTCCAATATAAATACAAACTTTGACTCAGTATACGAAAAATTACTTTTGATAACATTGTAACAAAAGGTGAAATTGTTTATTGTGGGCGTTTTGTGTATGACACATATTGAGTGTTCTCTATATTGCAGTTTAAAGATATGTTTAACAATTGTATAGACATTTTGTTGGCGATAGTCTAAACGGGAATAACTGTGTATACGGACATAACATATTAACAGTTGTTTGGAATTAGGAAATGATCTCTACATATGATGTCGGACATTTATTGTTCCAAAGCTCTTTTTAAATAAGATTATATCCTGACGGTTTTAAAGTTTTATGACACATATTTACAATTCGATATGGCACAACGTAATATTAATACAGTTTGACTATATGGGAATATTTTTGAGAGATATAGAGACGCTATACTCCAGAGGAAAAATGGGGAAAACGCAAACTTAAACACATGCACATTGTTGATCAATGTAGAACCAGGTCAGATCGCACACATGTAGTGTAATTGGAGTCCTACATAATGAACAATTCATAAAGAAAGTTTTCCGAAGTTTCTAGCGACTAATAAGGTGTTTGCTCAGATAACGTGCCTCAGATATTTGAAGCATTCTGTGCTCCACGCGAATATATTTTACACACACATATCTGTTTTCTATTTATTTATATCTCTCATAAATGTTCATTGCAAATACATGGATTGATTCTAACTAAGTTTGAAAATCTTTTGACCGCTCCCTATCGAAATAAATCCATATAGTGTCTGAAGGTAGAACTATACCTTTGAAATTACGTCAGTAAAACGTAGGTTTTTGCGTCAATGACATTGTTGCAAGTGGTATTCGTTGTTAGAGGAATTCGTTGAACGTGGTATTCGTTGTAATTGGTATTCGTTGTTATTGGTATTCGTTGTTAGTGGTATTCTGTGTAAGGGGTATTCGTTGTAAGGGGTATTCGTTGTTAGTGGAATTTGCTGTAAGGGGTATTCGTTGTTAGTTGTATTCGTTGTTAGTGGTATTTGTTGTAAGGGGTGTTCGTTGTAAGTGGTATTCGTTGTAAGGAGTATTCGTTGTTAGTGGTATTCGTTGTTAGTGGTATTCGTTGTTAGTGGTATTTGTTGTAAGTGGTATTCGTTGCAAGTGGTATTCTTTGTAATTGGTATTCTTTGTAATTGGTATTCGTTGTTAGTGGTATTCGTTGTAAGTGGTATTCGTTGTTAGTGGTATTCGTTGTAAGTGGTATTCGTTGTAAGTGGTATTCTTTGTTATTGGTATTCGTTGCAAGTGGTATTCTTTGTAATTGGTATTCGTTGTTAGTGGTATTCGTTGTAAGGGGGTATATGTTGTAAGTGGTTTTCCTTGTTAGTGGTATTCGTTGTAAGTGGAATTCGTTGTAAGGGGTGTTCCTTGTAAGTGGTATTCGTTGTAAGGGGTATTCGTTGTTAGTGGTATTCGTTGTTAGTGGTATTCGTTGTTAGTGGTATTTGTTGTAAGTGGTATTCGTTGCAAGTGGTATTCTTTGTAATTGGTATTTGTTGTTAGTGGTATTCGTTGTAAGGGGGTATTCGTTGTTAGTGGTATTCGTTGTAAGGGGGTATTCGTTGTTAGTGGTATTCGTTGTAAGGGGGTATTCGTTGTTAGTGGTATTCGATGTAAGGGGGTATTGGTTGTAAGGGGAATCAGGATGAAGATAACATATATTCAAAAAAATATGAGCCTGTGCATGGGAAGAGGTACTAGTTGGTTTTTGAGATCAGTATAGATACAGAGCAGCCTGCGCGTCCAGATAGTCTGATCAAGATATACACTGTTCATATATCACTTCCATATATCTGCTACAATGATAACAACAGGCGGAATATAATAACCTTTGTCATAATAAACATTCTATATATCTGCTACAAAGATAACAACAGGCGGAATATAATAACCTTTGTCATAATAAACATTCTATATATCTGCTACAAAGATAACAACAGGCGGACGTATTAAACATTCCATATATCTGCTACAATGATAACAACAGGCGTAATATAATAACATTTGTCATAATAAACATTCCATATATCGGCTACAATCATAACAGCAGGCGGAATATAATAACCTTTGTCATAATAAACATTCTATATATCTGATACAAAGATAACAACAGGCGGACGTATTAAACATTCCATATACCTGCTACAATGATAACAACAGGCGTAATATAATAACATTTGTCATAATAAACATTCTATATATCTGCTACAATGATAACAACAGGCGTAATATAATACAAAGATAACAACAGGCGGAATATGATAACATTTGTCATAATGAACATTCTATATATCTGCTACAATAATAACAACAGGCGGAATATGATAACATTTGTCATAATAAACATTCTATATATCTGCTACAAAGATAACAACAGGCGGACGTATTAAACATTCCATATTCCTGCTAAATGATAACAACAGGCGTAATATAATAACATTTGTCATATTAAACATTCCATATATCGGCTACAATGATAACAGCAGGCGGAATATAATAACATTTGTCATAATAAACATTCCATATATAATAATACAATGATAACAATAGGCGGACATAATAAACATTCCCTATGTCTGCTACAATGATAACAACAGGCGGACATAATAAACATTCCGTATTCCTGCTACAATAATAACAACAGGCGGACATAATAAACATTCCATATATCTGCTACAATAATAACAACAGGCGGACATAATAAATAGTCCGTATATCTGCTACAATGATAACAATAGGCGGACATAATAAACATTCCGTATATCTGCTATAATGATAACAACAGGCGGACATAATCAACATTTCATATATCTGCTATAATGATAACAACAGGGGGACATAATAAACATTCCGTATATCTGACACAATGATAACAACAGGCGGACATTATAAACATTCATATATCTGCTACAATGATAACAACAGGCGGACATAATAAACATTTCATATATCTTCTACAATGATAACAACAGGCGGACATGATAAACATTCCATATATCTGCTACAATAATAACAATAGGCGGAATATTATTACCGTTGTACAGGCGGACATAATAAACATTCCATATATCTGCTACAATGATAACAACAGGCGGACATTATAATCATTCCATATATCTGCTACAATAATAATAATAGGCGGAATATAATTACCGCTGTCATAATAAACATTCCATATATCTGCTACAATGATAACAACAGGCGGCATATGACAATTGCGTAAGGATTTTTAACAGTTCTTAAATCATTTAGATTTTGCTTAAAAGCTGCCTTAGCGACCTTTTTTTTCAATACACATAAACATTGTACTTCATTCAGAATACGCTCTCTTCTAGCATTTACATGTACCAAAATGTCAGGAAAATACACGAAGCTGATTTTAATAAATCATAATATCGTTAAACAGCCGTTACGCCCCGGTAGGCACATTGCGGATTTTAAGATAAAATGCTATAAGCGGAAAAACTATGGACATCTATTTGTTTTTCAAATAAGCCATCAACTGAATGAATAGTTGTGTCGTTTATTACAAAATGCATTATTAAAATTGTAGAAGAAGCAGGTACAACGATGTTACATGTGTGTAAGCGTTAGCCATGTTATTAACATGTCACATGTCAAATCTACATTTCATGAAAATATCTAATTTGACAAAAGACAGATTTAAAACGTCTAAAAATGTAGTCCTTCTTTATATCCGTCTACATCGCACAATATATTTGAGTTGCGGCTTGTGGTTTGGGGTTTTAACACTTTCCCACATACAACTTTTTGGCAGCAGACAACTTTGACAATATATAAGTAGAATATGGAAAATATATATGAGCAATTTATCATTTTAGTCTCAATATTTTTAAAAGTCGTCTCTTACAGATGCGTCATAATGGGGCTGCAAAACGGGTGAAAAGGGGTTAATAACTCTCCCACAGCTAGTTGGGCTACACTTCTAACATTTGGCCAGACGATCCATATTGATAAGTCTATGTAACATATAGGCGGACAATTCAGTGAGACAGTGCAAAGCTGCATTAACTCTTTCCCACTTACAGGCGCTTTCTGAAACCTCAGCATCAATCACATTTTACAACTCTATTCAATTAGTATACTGTTCGTGTTCGACACCTCTGCATCAATCGCATTTTAAAAACATTATGGCCAAATAATAATTTGCTCATAATAAGTAATTTCTTCTGTTGCCACAACGTTTTCAACTCTATTCAATAATAACACTGTTCGTGTTTTTGATAGCTTTGTTCGCAGTTATCTGCTTCCTATTGGTTGCACGTGGGAAAGGGTTAAGACCCCGAATCGCTAGACGCGGATCAGTCTTATCCGTAGATGACAGCCAGATGTCTGTTAAAGTGTTGACCAATGTGTGATGGACTAAGAACGTAGAAATAATGATTTCCTTTGAGATTTGAGAACCAGATGAATTCACACCATACATCTTATAGAGGGCACATGAAGTAATAGACTGGCTCTATGTCCATTAGTTAACCCTTTCCCATATATACATAAACACTTTGAAACATCAGCAGTAATTTTCCCTTTTGTCACAATGTTTTATCTATATTCTTTACTTGTATTTTTATGTTCCAATATTTCGCGCCTTGTTGCTTTCAAAGCAGTCTGCTTCCTATTTTTGTTGTGGGAAATGATAAAAGGTGTCCAAAGCAAAAACTGTTAAAATGTGTCTAAAGCAAAAACTGTTAAAATGTGTCTAAAGCAAAGACTGTTAAAATGTGTCTAAAGCAAAAACTTTTAAAATGTGTCTAAAGCAAAAACTATTAAAATGTGTCTAAAGCAAACACTGTTACAAAGGGGTTTAAAGCAAAAACTGTTAAAAGGTGTCTAAAGCAAAAACTGATAAAAGGTTTCTAAAGCAAACACTGTTAACAGGTGTCTAAAGCAAACACTGTTAAAAGGTTTCTAAATCAAAAACTGTTAAAAGGTTTCTAAATCAAAAACTGTTAAAAGGTGTCTAAAGCAAAAAACTAATAAAAGGTTTCTAAAGCAAAAACTGTTAAAAGTTTTCTAAAACAAACACTGTTTAACGGTTTCTAAAGCAAAAACTGTTAAAAGGTTATGCAAAAACTGTTAAAAGGTGTCTAAAGCAAACACTGTTAAAAGGTGTCTTATGCAAACACTGTTAACAGGTGTCTAAAGCAAACACTGTTAAACGGTTTCTAAAGCAAAAACTGTTAAAAGGTGTCTAAAGCTAACACTGTTAAAAGATGTTTAAAATGTGTCAACATTTGAATCATTTTAAAGGAGAACTAGCTGAAACGTTTGAAAAATGTGTTTGTATATATGTGTAATTGAAATATCAGAATAAAAGGTTATTTATATTGGTAGTATAATGGCTTCTATTAGTATACACATGTATAGCTGGAAAGAAATATCGCCGGATGATCTGGCCGCCGTGTTATAGCTGAAGTACCGTTTAACTCTTTCCCACATGTAGCCACATGTTGACGCCTCTGCAGCACTTTTTAAAACATCATGACAAAAGGAGAAATTGCTCAAAACGACCAATTTCTCCATTTGCCACAATGTTTTCAACTCTTTTTAATAGTAAATCTCTCATTTATTGAGATTTGTCATGTTTTTGTCAAAAAGCTTTGAAAGTCGTCTGCTGCATATGTGTTGTATGTGGGAAAGGGTTAAACAGCGTTAAACTCCAACTAATCGATCGATCAAACGGTGTGCCGTTATCAGAGTGTTTGCATTGTTTCTCTATCTACAAACAACAGAGCTTTCTTGGTGACATTCAAAAATGCCTTTGATGCATGCACAATTCGTTATCTGTATTCGAGGTTTTACAGTTTTCCAAAGTCAATATAGAATTGTCGGTGATGAACGAGATGTTTGTATCTCCATTCGCGTATTTCCTCAGTCAGTATAGAGATTACGTTTAAGAAAGGGATTATTTGCCAATTTAAATACGATTTGAATTTCCCCTAATCCATTCCCATGGTGATAGCTCCAGTTTCCATCGCGAACACGTAATTTACGTGCTTTACTTCCACTTTCTAAATTGAATGCTTCTTAATTGATTAGTTTTCCTGTTGATGAAACGCTTGGAATATTCTGCTGCATGCTGACACTCCTTATGTTATGTTACAATCGTATTAACCCTTTCTCACATACGACACATCGGCAGCAGTCGATGATTTAACTAACTATATTAGAAACACTTATTGCGTAAAATTGAAAACATTGTGACAAAATTAAAGAAATCTCATTGAGCAATTTGTTCTTTTGCCACACTGTTTTCAAAAGTGTTCTGCTGCTAAAGACGTCAAAACACATTAGTATATGGAAAAACGTCAATCCTTATACGGGACTTAAAGCAACTTTTTCCTATCATAGTACTCATGATTTTTGCACTACGATAGCGAATGACCAGAATCTGCTTGTACATGTACGTTCATGCACTCTACTCTGTGTGTACGTTCATGCACTCTACACTGAATGCATGCACTCTCCTATGCCCGTACGGTAATGCACTCTCCTATGCGTGTACGGTAATGCACTCTACTCTGCTTGTACGTTTATGCACTCTACTCTGCTTGTACGTTTATGCACTCTATTCTGCTTGTACATTTATGCACTCTACTCTGCTTGTACGTCCATGCACTCTACTCTGCTTGTACGTCCATGCACTCTTCTATCCTTGAACGTTCATGCACTCTACTATTAGTGTACGTCCATGCATTATACTCTGCTTGTACGTTCATGCACTCTACTCTGCTTGTACGTTCATGTACTCTACTCTGCTTGTACGTTCATGTACTCTACTATTAGTGTACGTCCATGCATTATACTCTGCTTGTACGTTCATGTACTCTACTATGCTTGTACGTTCATGCACTCTACTATAAGTGTACGTCCATGCATTATACTATGCTTGTACGTTCATGTACTCTACTATTAGTGTACGTCCATGCAGTATACTATGCTTGTACGTTCATGTACTCTACTATGCTTGTACGTTCATGCACTCTACTATAAGTGTACGTCCATTCACTCTACTCCTGGTACTCGATGTAAGTGGTATCCATCTTAAGCGGTATTCGTGTATTGGTAAAGGTACATTTTGATATCAGTATAGATACAGAGCAGCTTGCGCGTCCAGATTGTCTGATCAAGATATACACTGTTAAGTGTTAACATATTACTAACACAGTGTTATCCGAGGATCATGTCTACTTGAGTAGATTCTGATAAGACTGCATATGTGTACACGATGATATCAACCCTACCCTGTTCGGAAATGTTCACTTGTAACCTTTGATCTTGTGTTGGCTCAAATGATAAAACAGAGGGAGAAATAAGGGTTGATACCTGTTGGGGGATAGTGGTGTGTGTTGGGGTATAGCGGTGTGTGTTGGGGGATAGCGGTGTGTGTTGGGGGATAGTGGTGTGTGTTGGGGTATAGTGGTGTGTGTTGGGGTATAGTGGTGTGTGTTGGAGGATAGTGGTGTGTGTTGGGGGATAGTGGTGTGTGTTGGGGGATAGTGGTGTGTGTTGGGAGATAGTAGTGTGTGTTGGGGGATAGTGGTGTGTGTTGGGGGATAGTGGTGTGTGTTGGGGGATAGTGGTGTGTGTTGGGGGATAGTGGTGTGTGTTGGGGGATAGTGGTGTGTGTTGGGGGATAGTGGTGTGTGTTGGGGGATAGTGGTGTGTGTTGGGGGATAGTGGTGTGTGTTGGGGGATAGTGGTGTGTGTTGGGGTATAGCGGTGTGTGTTGGGGGATAGCGGTGTGTGTTGGGGGATAGTGGTGTGTGTTGGGGTATAGTGGTGTGTGTTGGGGTATAGTGGTGTGTGTTGGAGGATAGTGGTGTGTGTTGGGGGATAGTGGTGTGTGTTGGGGGATAGCGGTGTGTGTTGGGGGATAGTGGTGTGTGTTGGGGTATAGTGGTGTGTGTTGGAGGATAGTGGTGTGTGTTGGGGGATAGTGGTGTGTGTTGGGGGATAGTGGTGTGTGTTGGGGGATAGTGGTGTGTGTTGGGGGATAGTGGTGTGTTGGGGTATAGCGGTGTGTGTTGGGGGATAGTGGTGTGTTGGGGTATAGTGGTGTGTGTTGGGGATAGTGGTGTGTGTTGGGGGATAGTGGTGTGTGTTGGGGGATAGTGGTGTGTGTTGGGGAATAGTGGTGTGTGTTGGGGGATAGTGGTGTGTGTTGGGGGATAGTGGTGTGTGTTGGGGGATAGTGGTGTGTGTTGGAGGATAGTGGTGTGTGTTGGGGGATAGTGGTGTGTTTTAGGAGATAGTGGTGTGTGTTGGGGAATGGTGGTGTGTGTTGGGGGATAGTGGTGTGTGTTGGGGGATAGTGGTGTGTGTTGGGGAATAGTGGTGTGTGTTGGGGGATAGTGGTGTGTGTTGGGGGATAGTGGTGTGTGTTGGGGGATAGTGGTGTGTGTTGGGGGATAGTGGTGTGTGTTGGGGGATAGTGGTGTGTGTTGGGGGATAGTGGTGTGTGTTGGGGGATAGTGGTGTGTGTTGGGGGATAGTGGTGTGTGTTGGGGGATAGTGGTGTGTGTTGGGGGATAGTGGTGTGTGTTGGGGGATAGTGGTGTGTTTTAGGAGATAGTGGTGTGTGTTGGGGGATAGTGGTGTGTGTTGGGGGATAGTGGTGTGTGTTGGGGAATAGTGGTGTGTGTTGGGGGATAGTGGTGTGTGTTGGGGTATAGTGGTGTGTGTTGGGGGATAGTGGTGTGTGTTGGGGGATAGTGGTGTGTGTTGGGGGATAGTGGTGTGTGTTGGGGGATAGTGGTGTGTGTTGGAGGATAGTGGTGTGTGTTGGGGGATAGTGGTGTGTGTTGGGGGATAGTGGTGTGTGTTGGAGGATAGTGGTGTGTGTTGGGGGATAGTGGTGTGTGTTGGGGGATAGTGGTGTGTGTTGGAGGATAGTGGTGTGTGTTGGGGGATAGTGGTGTGTGTTGGGGGATAGTGGTGTGTGTTGGGGGATAGTGGTGTGTGTTGGGGGATAGTGGTGTGTGTTGGGGTATAGCGGTGTGTGTTGGGGTATAGCGGTGTGTGTTGGGGGATAGTGGTGTGTGTTCTCATGGAACGGCTTACACTAAAAACATGGAGGTCAATACAGTATTATAGTTTATTGAGACTCCAAGCCATTGACACAATTTCGCAAACAATAAAAGAGTGAGACTGAATAGAATGTCCATTATGATGTATATCTTCCTTACGACTAATTGTTCCCGGGACAATTTTATAGAGCGTCTATAATGACACCGATCATTGAAGTCGTTAACTTGATGCTGAGTAACCAGGGACGTCTGACACATCAATGACAGGCCAAGGTGATTGCAAAATGTTCGCTAAGTAACTGTATAGCCAAATTCGAGGGTAAAAAACACGAGATACATGTTTATAGGGAAAGCTTCTATAACCGACACTAAAACCATCGTTGAGAGGGACACCACAGACACACAATCAATATAGCAGTAACTAATAGCGCTTTTTCAGACTGGTACTTTTATAACAGCATAGAGTACACAGTCTGAGTAACATAGTTGGTACTACCTCCAGATCCGAATCTATGACGTGATCTTTCACCGCCCTGTTATCAGACTGAATAACACCATATCCAAAATAGGATAGAATTGCTTTGAAAGTTGACGGTTATTTGTACATAGAAAACACTTGTGATTTTTGCATCGATAAAGAAAAATATGACAAAATCTCATTTTACATAGTTTTTCAACTCTATGTAATACTTATTCTTTGAATGATAATTAGTTTCCATAGTTTCCTTAAATGTTTGCTGCAGATCTGTTATATGTTGAAAAGGGCAAATCGAGCAATTAGATTCAATCATCAGATATGTGATGTACATATACAAATGTACATACCTACCACGAACTCAGGAGTTCGGTATAGCAGTTATCGACGTTACTGAGCCCCAGTGACGGCCATGGTTGATTTCTCTTGGGCAATGCACATTTTCTAGCTTAGTACCGGTTTGTTTACCCAGGGATAATGAATAAGTAAACTGTCGCCGTGATATAGCTGAAATAATGTTTTAAAACGGCGTAAAACCTGAATAAAACAAACTGAGCAATGAATATATAATGTGTGATATATTACTATATGATTAACTTAAACAAGACTAGAAATAATAAAGGATGTTTAGGACTATTCTACGGTGGCATCTGAAATATATCCTCCTTTTTAATATCGTATTAACTTAATTATAACGAGTAACAGATTTAATTATCGACCTTAAATATATTTAATATAATTTGGTAAAATTGCATGTGTCTAGGGAATCTAAATTACGTTTATTAATCCGAATGTTTTTTGAACACCAATATAAACCAACATATTAACGGATTCCAAGATGTGAAACACCCTGATTCTAAGATGTGAAACACCCTAATTCCAAGATGTGAAACACCCTGATTCCAAGATGTGAAACACCCTGATTCCAAGATGTGAAACACCCTGATTCTAAGATGTGAAACACCCTGATTCTAAGATGTGAAAAACCCCGATTCCAAGATGTGTGAAACACCCTGATTCCAAGATGTGAAACACCCTGATTCCAAGATGTGAAACACCCTGATTCTAAGATGTGAAACACCCTGATTCCAAGATGTGAAACACCCTGATTCGAGTGTTTTTATTCATGACCATGAATGCGAAACGATACCTTCAACGTTAGATGTATTTAATTGCATGGAATCGAATGTTCAAGTTTTCAGCTGACGATAGTGTGAAAACGCTAGATGTGTTTAATTGCATGGAATCGAAGGTACAAGTTTTGAACTGACGATAGTGTGAAAACGGCATGGGAACATGTCGACGTAGGAATACCTCCTCTGATTGTCTTGTTAGTTTGGTCTCATGAAGCTCATCACTTTTAAACTAGTCCCGCGGGCTTTTGTTTGGTAATTTTTTGCAGTGTTTTTGATCAAACCGTTTATATATATATGCTAAAATTGGGCTGTATCTGACCTTAGACATTGAGTTTATGTTATTTTCTAATATTTCAGGGTGATCTGGGTCGATACATTACGTAGAGGCCCACATGGTGGATTTCTAGTGTGACGGCTCAAATAACGATCTCGCATTTTGATTTGCATTTTATCGTATATAACGATGGCGTTATTTAACCGAAAATAATATTTCAGCAAATCAATTTAAAATTAGGTAAACAATGAGTAGAAGAATCCAAACGGCATTCAAATTACCCAACATTATGCAAATGACTCGAGTAAACACGCAAGCCGGAGTTATAAAGGCTTTGTAGTTAGTTATTGGCAATTATGATCATGTTGCAAACTTCTATACCATTGTATTGGTTATAATCATACTACAGGGACCACTCGAAAGACGAGTTTCATGGCCGGTATATGACAAAAATACGTCACACCTATATCTTTTCCTTGGTAGAACGAAACTAGACATACTATGTGTTTGGTTTATAAACCGTCCTACTCGAACTTCGATTGCCGAATTAATCCATAAATTAACGGATCTTGGATGGAACTTTATTTGGTTTAACATGACTTTAAAATTGATATATGAGCCGTCCCGAGAGAAAAACCAACATTATGGCCTCTGCGTAAGGTATCGACCTAGATCAGCCTGCGCAGTCCGCACAGACTGATCCGGGCCGACACATTCCGTCTCAGTGGGATAGAGGAATAGAGTAATGATTCCTGAAACAGAAAATCCACATGAGGTGAAAAGTGTCTGTCCGGGTAAGCCTGCGCGGCATACTTAGGCCGATCTGGGTCGATAATTTACCTTGGTGAACAGGTGCCATAGGGTTTCAGGGTGTGCGCGTTTGAGTTTCGTTGCTAGGGACCCTACCGGTGGCTATGCAGCTAGCAAGAAACCGCGTTTTAAGAACCCAAACCATTTTTCTATCTTCTCCTACAGTTTTAAATGTGGAGAGCTGGACCTTCGGTTATAGATATCTCGAGATATTTAGAAAAAACGTATTGGTAACGATCTTTGATTTAGGCCTTTGTTTCCAAATGGTAGCCTTTCAAAGAAAGGGGATACATTTTACGGTCGTCTTTGACTTCAATCGCCCATAGCGCTACATTGGTAGTATTCGATAGCGATTCTTTTGTACCATCTGATAGAGCTATTCAAGAGCTACAAAAGGTTTTATTACGTGGTTGACCTCCGACCTCGGGTTTCCGAGCTAGAGCTTGAAGTTTGCAAAATATGCAAAGGCCAATATCACCAAGGCGAATCCCACGTCGCCTACCGGCTTGTATTTATAACGTTTACGGCTGTCGTAAAAAATCAAAAACACATCACTGTATAATTTCTTGACACGCTCTATTTCAGATAATGAATTAAATATCCAGTGGCATCGCGATAACTCGAACGTGTGATCTATTCGAATATATCGCTTAACTCGAACTAACTCTTGAGACGTTTCTGTCTTTGGAAAATAGCATAGCAATAGTTCTGGATACTCAAAAGAGCAATTAGAACTGCAATTGTGCTCTTTCTTGACATGACTATAATAACAATAGTAATAATAATAATAATAATAATAAAAGTTTATTTGGAGAGGACAATCATTTGACAATGTACATGTATGCAAGTCAATCTCCCACGAGGGCCTCAAACATAAACAAAATGAAACATGAACAAAAACGTGTGTTTCAAATGACCAACTCAATATTACAATTAGTATGTTACTGTATCGTAGAACAGCCAAATGTCCAAATATTTTGTTTAGATTCATTGAATACAATTGTAATACAGTTGTCATCGAATAAAGATTGGTTTATCCAACGTAAATACTGGGATTTGAAATGGTGAACAGACGTTTAGGTTTTGGTTTATACAACTTGAATGTAGTGCATGAACGTAAGATGCTTGCATGAATATCAGATGTAAAGAAAAATGATGTCCTACGGTAATCAGGGCCACGTCATGTTTTAAACATTTAAATGGCTTTCTGATATATAACTCGTTCGGAAAATGTCATCCATTTAAGCTCAGCAAACATTAAAGGTGAAGGGATGCTGCAATCACAATCAAGGATGACTCTAGCAGCCTTTTTCAGAAGTGTCCCAAGTTTGTCTTCCAGGTTTCTTGTGCAATTTCCCCAGATAACACGACAAAAATTAAAATGTGGCAGTATGTATGCATCATAAAATCGTTTACGATTGGCATTTGAGAGAAAGAATTTGATTCGTGATAAGATATAGAGATATGTATTGCATTTCTTTATTTCATGTTCAATGTGATCACCAGAATCCGCTGTGGTCGAGTGGTTAGCGTCGGGGATTTCGTAACCGGGTGTCCCGGGTTCGATCCTCAGTCGCGGCACTACGGTCATGGTGGAGTACCCTTGAGCAAGGCACATTTTCTAGCCTAGTACTGGTTTGTTTACCCAGGGATCATGAATAGGTGAGCTGTCGCCGTGATATAACTGAAATAATGTTGAAAGCGGCGTAAAACCCCAATAAATAAATCAATCAATGTGATCACCCAACGAAAGACGGTTGTTAACTGTTTACCTAGCAATTTACCACTTGATCAAGAATTGACATTTGATTGATGATATGGAATTCCTGGAGTATTACTATATTACATATTTAAGTATAAATCAGGTACGAAGCTGAAAGTACATGAAATAAACACAAATCAAGGAATTCTTCGAATATATCGATAACTCGTAGTAATGAATGGGTTTCTCTCGCCTTCGAGTTATTGCAAGATCTTTATAAATTGTGATTAAAAACAATGTCAAATTACTCCGAATACATCCGCGGTCATGCTGATCTAGAGCCAAATAGTCCCAAGAAAATCTTTGTTTACGTAGAAATGAGTGTAATCCATCACCAGAATGCGTTGAATATATTCTAAGGTTTTGATTATATGAAACAGAATTATTACTCTACTCTATTAGATAATTTGATTATTTATTATTAGATGATTTCTACATTTGTTTATACGACCGAATAAAATGACTAATTGCACGTCCGATCACACTTTTTTGTATATATATATCTTGTATATTTGTATGATATTATGAAATATATATGTTTTGGTGACTTATAGGCCCATGGGGCCGGGTGTTAATAATAATTGTTAAAGAATAAATGTAAACTATAAATGCTTTGTAACACATGTCACAATAATAAACAATTTACTTACTTACTTACTTACTTACTTACTTATATGACATTGAGTTTAAATTCATTGTAAATGTGTATAGGATGTACTGGAAATTATTGATATAACTATTTCTAGTAGTTTGACCTTGTTTGAAAGTGAAAGTAGAAAATGTGACAAACCGGTATCGTCCCAGCCCAATTTAGAACAAAATGACGGTAACCATTTTCGCCGGGTGACCGGGTGAGTTCTTCATCGCATAATGATCGATTTCCCACCTCCAAACCCTCCCCCTCCCCCAACCCCCCCCCCCCCCCCCCCCCCCCCCCCCCCCCCCCCTCATTTTGTTTGGATTATTTTGAAGCTTAGAGGTAAATATTTTCAATGATATATGGTGTCCTTCATGAGAAATGCTTAGAAAGTATGACAATGTAGGGTTGAACCTGTTTGATTTACATGGAAACAAGGAAGTAATTTATTTGGTGTATTGTAACCTAAACGTATGCTGACCAGTACTCGTACTTAATAGAACTCTTTAATTGAAGAGTCACAGTAAAAAACGAGACTCGGGATTGTACAACCAATGAACATAGAGATCAGTCTGCGCATGCTCGTAATTTGGTCCATGCTTTCCTTCTCCGTCATACGACATTCAAAGATTTACCGTAGTTATAGACATTTTAATTATGTACGACTTTTGATCACCGATCATAGCAAATATAAAACAAACATTGAGAAAGATTCCATTCAAAATGATAAATGGCTATATATCGGAAACCTTGATTACTTGACAGATCAAAGAGTAACTAAATGAATCCGACACAACAGCAACATTTAGCTCAATCCTTCAGTTGAAGCAAATATTCTAATTTCTTATACAATATATACGCCGTCAGTTCTTCACTGTCTATTTCAGCCAATAAATTACCTATGTCATCGGCAATTTCCCGTGGAAACACAGTTGGATATAAAAGCCGCTTGAAGAATAATTTGTTCATAAATTTGATATTTTGTTTGGCGTTAAATCCGACACATAGACCCCGCTGGCAAGGCAGACTAAATTCACAACCATTTGATCTACCCTGTCGAAGGTTATTAGACTGGGTTTCGATATTTACATACGTAGTACATGAGGGTTCCAGATTATCTACGTCATCCAAATCTATCATTTTCAAAGTATCATTCACAAGAAGAAAATGTTCCTCTTTAAAGTCACGAATTCGTAATGAGCCAAGCGGGGAATGCTCAAGGTAGTGTAAAAAGTCGGCTAACTCCATGGAATGTTTAACACGTTCTTGCCACGACAACATGTGTATGTCATGTAGGAGGAACCTTTCACCGAGCTCGAACACACTCACTATACCCCGTTCACTTAAATCTGTCGTGTCACTTTCCTCGTTCCGTATACAGTATCCGAGCAACTGGGCAAATCCAGGATGATTGAGCTGTTCCAACAACAGAATCTCCTTCATCAGTTTCATATTAGAAAATACAAAACAGCGTGATCTCATTTGGTCCTTTTTCGAATGATTTACGTTGATAGTCTCTATGCATGATTTGACTTCACTCTGATGACGTGTGACCATCTTGACGGCAATCGGATCACCGTTAAATGAACTGGCAAACGTTTGTTTAGATACTCCATGGCCTATCTTCTTGTGTAGTTTAACTAGATGTATATTCGTACAGTTAATGATGTAATTTGGACGTGCTATTCCGGTGTACGGACTTTGATAGGTATTAATTATATATGCTTTGTCTTCGGCAATGTCATTATCAAATATTTGTCTGAACTCTTTCACGTTTTTACGATCTTTAAAATGTTCCGAATTCTCTTCAATCAATTTATTCATACTATCAAGAACATGCTTCCTTTGACGTTCCAAGTTTTCAAACTCCTGAGCTAATTCGTAAATAAGTGATGAATTATCACGTGATATTTGCATAATTTTTCTAGAGGGTAGGTCGGATGGCGAAAAAGCGGATGTTCCGGTTTTGACCCTTTTCGTTTCCGTTTCTAGACAAGTCCCGTCAAGAACTCGGTACATCAAACAGATGTACAAAAATAAAGGAACCACCATGAAATATAGTTTGTACGTCCGTCTGTTAATCAGAGATCCTAGCATGTTGCTGCTATCCCCGGCTCAAGCTGTTAATTCTGAAATATAAATATGCAATTGATAATGCGTGTCATTATGGATGAGATGTGGTGTGCATTCGGTTCAATATTATCTACGCAAACCGCAGTGAATCAACTGATCAAATTACAGCCTTAAAGGTAACTTGAATGGTTGAAGTGTTAACGTTCGCAAACGAATAGTTATGTCAACGCATCGTTGATGACCATTAGATCATGAAAAGTTTAATCAAGTATGTACTAACGTAAGGTTTTCAAAGAGACATACTTGAACTGACACTGTAACTTAAGACTTTGCCGAGTTATAAGTCTGAAGGTTTTGAAACCGGGCGTCTCTTGTTCGATCCCAAACTCGAGGAGGTCACGGCGGAGTGCAATTGGATAAGGCACATATACTAGTCATGTACGTACTGGTTTCGTAACCCATGGTTAATAACTGAGATAGTGTTTAAAACCAAAACAAACAAATAAATAAAGCAAACATTGCAACATGGGCTTTCAATGCAAGTTACACTCCTTATATACGTCAATATCGGCGGACACCCACGGCTATTGACTCCGCTATGCTTCATCATTACCCATGGGACTTTTCACTGTCGTTTTGCCGTTTAGACAGAACAAAATAAAATTTAAGATTCACATGAACCAATCGAAATGACGTTTACATTTCCGAAACTCTCTCCTACGTGGAGCCGCATAAAAAAATGGCTGCGCACACGGATCGTAATTGTGCGTTCTTTTTATCGTCTCTAAAAACTAAACATTAACGAAGTTTTTAATCAACATGCAGCAATCATGTTGGATCATCGGGTGTCCGATAAACACAATCAACTTGTTAGCAAAGTTATGCAAAATTAGTCATTGAATAGAGTTAAAGACATTGTGCCAAGATGAAAAATTGATCATTTAGAGTAATTTCTTCTTTTACAACAATGTTTTCAGAAGTCGTCTAATGCAGAGGCGTAATAAAGAGTCTGTACGTGGGAATGTGTTACTCTAATGTGGCACATCAGATCAGCATCGAACGCGTAAATCATACATTTAGTACCCTACCTGAGGCAGATGACGCAGATGACAGTCGTATTTCCTGGTGCACAGTAGCTCAACCAGTTTTGCCGTTTTTAATAATGACCGAACACAATGTCTGTCTGTATCAATCAATCAACTGCACGTTATCAATGTAACACAGCTAAATAACGAATATGTGTCAGATCAAGTACATGTCTTAAAACTTAAAAAGTATGATTATTGTCGAAATGTAACAAGAAGACCTGTAACTGTTTGATCACCCCTCGTATAGAAGCAATGCTAGTTACATTGATCCCTGTACCACATACACCATATCGAGGGCTTGGCGTGAAACGGTTGTAACTAAATTTGGTATTTTTTTACCAAGGTTAATCACCTCGCCATAAAGTCTTTTATAAGTGTTAAATCATTTTTCTTGGTAAACAATGTAAATTTAGGTGCCATTGCTCGTTCTGAGCAATGGCACCTAAATTTGCATTGTTTACAAAGGGGTCAAAATTGCCCCTAAACCAGGGATCTCAAAATAGGTTTTAAGTTACAACCGTTTCACGCCAAGCCCTCGATATCTGCAGCAAACTACTTTAAACATGTATAAGCAATACAATAGAAAACTATCTTAAAATGAAAGTGTTGTTATTATATAAGGCTGGATACATTGTATCAAATGGAGAAATTGCTCATGATGGGCAATTTCTCCTTTTGCCACATTGTTTTCAAAAGTCGCCTGCTAAAAATATGTCGAAATGCGCCACGCAAGTAGGTAATAAAACTACTGTGTGAACTGGTGTAGCACTCTGGCCAGCTACATCAAATTGTCCACGAGGAAAACACAGGTAAATAAACGAGATCGTATAGTGATACATTTATTTATTTAAATAGGTAAACTAGAGTCTCACGACTCTCTCTCTCTCTCTCAGGCCTGTCCATCCTCTCCGACTCTCCCTAGAGAGCCTATACGTCTCCTCCTATCTCTGCATGTCTCTCTATCTTTGTAAATCTCTCTCCCGCTTCCACAAAAATATACATTTATATACTACAGGGCTGGCGCCGTATACACGTGATATCCCGTATATAGTTATACCCTCATGGATATAATATCTCACATGTATACCTCTATACCTCTACCCTCATTGTGTTACACTGGCCGCAGTGATATAATTAATGGAAATACCGTTGAAAACGATGTTGAACTCTGATCAACAAATAAGCCGTTCGAAAACTAACATTGCGTAAAGTATCGACCCGGATCAGCCTATGAATATGTCGGCCCGGAATAGCCTGCGCGGACTGAGCAGGCTGATCTAGGTCGATACATTACGCAGAGTGCATGATGTTGGTTTTCTCGCGGAACGGTTCAATTATTATTTGCGAACGGGATAAATATTCTTTAGGTTCAAAAAGGTTGTTTGCGTTTTGCCACATTGTTTCCAAGTTAATCCATTAATCAAACATTTAATGTATAGACTTTTTCCAATATGAAAAATGTTGCATAAGCATATTTGTTGCATGTGGTAAAGGGTTATGCCATTCAATTGTTTTACACCATATGTAAGGGAAAATAAGGAACGGCAGGCGTTTAATACTGGTTCTAAACATATTGAACAGGACGAAATGTGTCAGACGCCGCACCATAAACATCAAAACAAAGATTGGTTTATGTCACGGAACCTGGCGCAAACATGTATAAACGTGAAACGCTACTGGTTAATCGAAGGCCTTTGCCGTACTAACAAAGATTGTGTTGCGCCATTGTTCAAAATGATCTGTGTACATTGGTACATCGAGGCCTCTCGTGCAAAAGGTCCCGGGTTTGAATCCCATGGTGAGCATTTCTGAATTTGGGCTTTTCCACACTAACGGCGCGAGTACTGGTTAAGTCTCCAGATGTAAATAAAAGCACTGCAGTGCTGACGGCCTGGGGCCTACTGGAAGGTTGGATTTCACGACTCACGGGCCCTACGGCCCCCGGTTTATCCGCCACTGTATATTTCACGTGAATTCTTTCGTGGGATGGAGGGAGTCGGACATGGGCCCCCGCTAAATCCGCCACTACATTTGCCACGCTTTTTCTTTGATTACCATTAATTTTTCGACGCACGGGCCCTACGGCTTCCCCCCCCCCCCAACGGTTTATCCGCCACTGTATTTTTCACGTGACTTCTTTATCTTTTTCCGTTTCTTTTCGCGAATGTTAATAATGTTAACAAGCGTCCATATTTGACCTCTCGGCGCATTAATTTCTAAAGCATTTCTTAAACTTATATTGGAGTACTCACGCCTTAAGTTTTTCACTGATGTTCCAACAACATTAAAATGATAGTTTCTCATGCGTTGTTTGGTGCTAACAGCAATTGGCAGCCTGCCAACTCCGAAAACAATTATTTCTATGACCAGGGACTAAAAAAAAAATCAAAATTAAATCATAGGGATTTTACTTATCTTAGCCTAAAGTCGTCTGATGCAGGTTTGCTGTATGTGGGAAAGGGAAGGATAACAGGTCCAATGTTCATCAAGCTTTGTGCACCAAGGAAAACAAAATGGGTTCATTAAACCTTTCTATTGTATCAAAAGGTCCTGTGAATTGTGAAAGGGTTTCATGTTTATAGTCAAGTCAGTTCAAGTCAATACATTTATTGCTAAAATTGGCCTCCGTCCCAAAAAAAATTATAATACATTCTGTGTCCACTATGACATTCTGTGTATGTCAGGGTCATTACAGTTTATACAAAGGACATGCCATATAGAGGATATTTCATTAGTGTGTATTTATTATCACTTTTAATAAACGAGTTTACTAAGATGATAAATTATGCCGCGAGCCTTGGCGAGCATCATATTCAGCCAAGGTAAAGAGTTTATTAAAAGTGATAATAAATAAACACCAATGAGATATTCTATTCATCATGTGATTTATGAAGCGTTTTTCGAAAAAAATGTACATGAAATTTGTCGGTTTTGGCGTCAAAGTGATTAACGTTATAACGTCAAACCGCTGACGTGGAGTCATTTTCATAGTTTGGTTTCCGAGCTGTAACAAATACCTGAGAGTAAACCTGAAAATCAATCTGGTGGAGTCATATGATATTTATGTAATGGGATTTTGACACTTATGTGATAAATAAAGATACACACTTTCGGTATTGTCGTCTCGGTATCAGAGCTCATGTGAGAAAAGAAGTCGTCTAAAGTCGTTCCATTATGTATTCCGACCGAAAGGAAATTATTCACGTTGAAAAGGATATATCTAAATATATGCCTCTAAAAATGCTGGTTGAATAAGATTAAACCCTTACGTAATATGAGCCGTCCCGCGAGAAAATCAACATTATGGACTCTGCGTAATGTATCGACCCAGATCAGCCTACGCTATCCGCGCAGGCTAATCCGGTCCGACACATTCCTTCTCAATGGGATAGAGGTATAGAGTAATGATTCTTGAAACAGAAAAATCCACAGGAGGCGAAAAGTGTCTCTCCGGGTTAGACTGTGCAGCATGCTTTAGCTGATCCGGGCCGAAACTTTACGCAGAGTCCACAATGTTGGTTTTCTAGCGGGACGGCTCATATATATTCCGTTGTACTGTCCCACGTACAGCAAACATTATGACAAAATAAAATTGATCATGATGAGCAGTTTCTCCTTTTGCCACAATGTTTTTAATTTCATGTAATGATTACTTTCACTTTCAGAGAATTTCCTTTCTTTGTTTAGATGTTTTCAAGAACGTCTGCTGCATATGTGTTGTACGTGGGCAAGTTTAAGACACAGTTGTACATTTTCCAAAAATTTAGAAAGGCACAATATACCATGTTTATTTATATTTTGGATATTTCAAACATCAAACTCTACCTAAAGTAACTCACTTTGTGTTCGTAGAATTTAATGTCGTTGTATATATGTGTGTCTATATTTGAGCCGTCTAACGAGAAAACCAACATTGTGGCCTCTGCATAATGTTCCAGATCAACCTGCGCAGTCCGCGCAGACTGATCCGGGCCGACACATTTCGTTTCAATGGGATAGAGGCATAGAGTAATGAATCCTGAAACAGAACATCCACTGGAGGCGAAAAGTTTCTATCCGGGTGGTTCGCCTGCGCGGCATGCTTAAGCTGATCCGGGTCGATACTTTACGCAGATGTTAGAATGTTGGTTTTCTCGCGGAACGGCTCATTTGTCTATTCAGAGACCTACGTATTTACCGTTGTGTTTGTAAACAATAAACACAAAAGAGAGTTTTCTTATATTCGGTTATGTATATATGTAGTTTGTGTCACTGTTTCACTGTTTGACATACTAGATTTTATGTACCTCATGTTTTTGTTCTTTGTAAAAACTGGGACAAAAACAAATGAAATTAAAAACAAAAGTTGATTCACTTAAGGTTAAAATTACAACTTAAACATAACGAGTGTTGTAAATAGCAAAATGTAATTCAACAGTTACAAAGAACACCAAGATGAGGACATATGTTAAACATGTGTTTTTTCTACGTATCATGCTATTAATAAATCCTCTATTACAAGAATATTATTGAAATCAGAATGTCAACCGTTGCGATATTACCCAAGTGGCCGTATACATTTAGATGTTATCAAACACAGAATAACGGAATGAAGCGCATCACATGATAACAAACGATTATTTCTTAGTGGCATATACACTAATATTAGCCATGAAGTATATACTGAGCTAGTGCTTGCAACCAGTGAAACGTTTTTGATGATGGTTTTAGGCGAAAGCCCTACATCAGTCACCACTGATTCAGATTATAACTTATTTCGCCGCGAAGCGATATTACTCTCATATAAGTGTTTCAACGGTCCAGTTTAGATGACACAATGACTGTGTATATACGTTGGTATATGTGTGTGTGTATACATATATATGTGTGTGTATGTGTGTATATATATAGGTATATACTTATTGTGACTACTTACTATCTGTGTAATATTATGTAAAGGTTGATTTTCAATTTCCCTATTATTTTGTATACAGAAACTAGTTCAATTAATTGTTGTTAATAGTTGATATAATAAATGTATTCAATTAAAGAGAATGAATGAATGAATGATTATTGTTATTATTATTAGTAGTAGTAGTAGTAGTAGTAGTAGTAGTAGTAGTAGTAGTATTTGTGTACCTTATATTTTTGTTGTTATTATAATAATATTATTATTATTTAATATTTTTTTATAAGTATTATTAGTATTATCATAATTAAGTTTGATGGTAGTAGTAGTAGTAGAAGTTGTAATAGTAGTAGAATTATGATTACTATTTCATTGTATCTTTACAATAGGTGTAATATTATGCAAAGGTTGATTTTCAATTTCCCTATCATTTTGTATATAGAAACTAGTTCAATTAATTGTTGTTAACAGCTGATATAATGAATGTATTCAATTAAAGAGAATGAATGATTATTATTATTATTATTATTATTATTATTATGATTATTATTATTTGTGTACCTAATATTTTTGTTGTTATTAATAATAATATTATTATTATTTTATATTTTGTTATAAGTAGTATTAGTATTATAATAATAAAATTTGATGGTAGTAGTAGTTGTAGAAGTTGTAATAGTAGTAGAATTAAGATTACTATTTCATTGTATCATTTAATTGACTTATTTACATATATAAGAACTCACTTAATATAGTTTAAATATGTAACTTAAATAGGTATAATAATTATCAAACAAACAGGCAAGATAATGTATTGCAACAAACAAGTTGAATGCCATTTTAGAGGTATGCATTGAACGAACATTTCCAACCTAGACTACTGTGTAAAAATGTTTAAAGAAATGAGCCGTTCCGCAAACAAACAACATTATGAACTCTGCGTAATGTATCGACTCAGATCAGCCTGCGCAATCCACGCGGGCTAATCCGGGCCGACACATTCCGTCTCAGGTGGATATAGGTATAGAGTAATGATTCCTGAAACAGTAAATCTACAGGGGGCGAAAAGTGTCTGTCCGGGTTAGCCTGCGCGGCATGCTTAATCTGATCCGGGTCGATATTTTACGCAATGTTGGTTTTCTCGTGGAACGGCTCAAATAAAAGCTGAAGAGAACAAATTAAATTATTACCTTATCCACAGCGTCACCTTTCCATATCGAGAAAGACTATAAAACTCCACGAACGTCTCCAAGTACAACAACCGAAAGTACTAAGTCTAAATGAGAAGACCAATAATTACACATCTGTTCGTCTCTCCTAGTTCACAAGCTTGTTGCTCGAGAACATCGATTTTAATGACCGAAGCTGTCGGGACCCCGTGGAGAGAGCTCGAAAAGCAATAATCGTTGGAGGTCTTGCTCTCAATCCTTTCTCTGATATTGCAATAAAAAGAAGACTAGTTAATAACTTATGGAAGAGTAAACTGGTCTTTTCCACATACTATCTCTCTTTTTGAACAGCAAACCCCTTTGACTTGGCTACTCAATTGAATAATATCACTGAAACGATTAATTGCAGTGCCCACAGCATAGGATTTAAGAGACAAATAAGGTTTTTTGAAATTTAAATAGTCGCCTTTTTATAAAGATCTGACTACGCTAGCCTTCAACAATTCCACATACGGGAAAATGAAGAAATAAATAAAAACAAGAAATATCTTTAAAAAAGATAAACGGCGATCACTATGTTTACCAAAGGCTAATCGGCCATCTCCATCAAGCTTCAGTTTCTATAAATAGATTATCAAGGCCGAGAATACGCCACATGACCGGAGATTACGCGAGGCTCACAAGAGGTGTATAAGTTTCAATTGACGATAAATAATTGAAAACTTATCCTGTTTCAAAAATAATTAAAATTTTGCTCTTAAATATTATATTTCATGTTTTCAATGATTTCTTTTCACTGAAATTTATTTCTGAATTAATATTTTGCTATTAAATATCATATTTCATGTTTTCAATGATTTCTTTTCACTGAAATTTATTTCTGAAGGAAAAAAAAAACAATTAAAAGTTAGTATGCAAAACATTTCATTTTAGATCATTTGTTTATCATCTAGGTCAAAACTGAGGTTAAACAGCTATCGCCGAAAATAGCACAAAATTATGACGAAATAATGATCAAGCACTTACCTAACAATTGTACAAAACATCAACATAAATCTATCATACTTTGAATAGCATTCACTTTATTTCGAAATGAAGCTTAATATCACACTTAAGTGGCATCACCAAACATTTAACGAAATGTCTTCATTTCCAGCAATTTCATCTAGAGTCACATAGTTCTGCACATAAAAATTCTTCTTTGCCTGATAAATAGTTCAACATCCTCACATGCAGTCTTAGGATAAGCCCCTATGTTACCAATATTTAATTCACTTTAAAGTAGTTTCGGGAGAGAATAATGGGTTACTCTTTAAAGTGGCGTCGAGCCGAGCCCCGGCAGCTCAGTCGGTAACGACGCGGACTGTCAATCTTAGGGTTGTGGATTAACACACCAGCCCGACCCAGATTATTTCCGAAGTTTAACAAACGCAAGTGCGACAAGCGTCCACCAAGTACTTGTGAGAAAGCCAAGTAACACATTGGAAGGTGAACTGGCCGCCGTGATATGAGTGAACAGTTGTTACAGAACGTCACCTCGATACAGCCAATTACGGGATTACATTAAGGGACAGGAAGTTACGAGTAGTTTATCCCTTTCATTCATGTAGACGCTTCTTGACGCCTTTTGAGCAGAGGATTTTTGAAAAGATTTATTTTCAGCTTCATCCAATAATCATTCGTTTATATAAATGTTTCCACACTTTTTACTAAACGTTTTCGAATTCGTCTACTGCAAGTTTGTCATAATATATCACAGATATTTCTCGAACATCTTTACTTCCTGTAATTCTTCCTGATACAGACATTTTTATGAAGTCTCTATAGCAGAAGAATATTGAAACATGGCAGGAAAAGGAGAAATTAATGAAAATATCTTAAACTTTTGCAAGAGACAACTTTCAAATGAATTGTTGGAAATCTAGAAACTGCTTGTCTCCAGCACATTCCTTCTTTCCCATAATTATTTCTGTTCTATCATCATGTTAAAGGGACTGAATCCCATATATGGGAAAAAGGCGAAAAAAAAAGAAAATTGTTAAAAATTGCTATTACCTTGATGATTTTGCATGTAAGGCATTGAGATTTGCTGACTGATGTACTACAATATATGCACACTATTAATATTGCGGAGATTTTTCGTTATTTTGAATTGTAAAATCTACTGGGTTAGTAACCCAGTAAATACAAAAATATCGCTGTATATTTATCACGTGATCACTACAACCGAATTGACAATCTCCTTCCCAGAGTTGTTGTTCCTTACACTCACGCATACATGAATGTAATGAGTCGACAGTGTTAGAGAATGCCGAATTGAATCCACAAATTCAAATGAGCAAGAGGAAATTCCACGGTATTTTTAAACGGGAAAACACGGAGCGCACGTTTTTTTAACTGCTTATTTCCTATAAAATAATGAAAAACAAGACTTGTACGACCTTCTACAACATTCCGTTACATATATATAGACGTATTTTGGATTAATTAGAATAAGTATAAAATATAACGATTTTGGACCATTATGGTGTTCAGTCCCTTTAACCCTTTCCCACATACAGACGCTTTCTGACGCCTCTGCAGCAGACGAAATTTGAAAATATTGTAACAAAACGAGCAGTTTCTCCCTTTGCCAGAATATTTTCAACTCCTTTTAATAATTTAAAAAGATTTAACATAATCTAGCTGAGATGCTTTCAAAGACGTCTGCTGGAGATTTGTCTGTATGTAGGAAAGGGTTAAAGTATTTATCCCAACGCACATTTATGCATTTTGAAGCATTTGTAGAAGATGAGCTTTGAAAATATTGAGGAGAATATGTTGTCTTGATAGACAATGTTTTAATACTAGAATTGAAAGATTGATTTATCCAGAATGCATAGTGGACAATACGCAGTCCTTTCTGAAATCCATAAATGCACTAATCATTATACATCGAATCGAATGATGGAACCGTTAGTGAAGTAGTTACAGCATCCACGTCGAGTCGGATGACGGAACCGTTAGTGTAGTAGTTACAGCGTCCACATCGAGCACGGTTAACCGTTAGTGTAGTAGTTACAGCATCCACGTCGACTCGGATGACGGAACCGTTAGTGTAGTAGTTACATCGCTCACCTCGATAGTGGTCAACCGTTAGTGTAGTAGTTACAGCGTCCACCTCGAGAACGGTTAACCGTTAGTGTAGTAGTTACAGCGTCCACCTCGAGAACGGTTAACCGTTAGTGTTAGTTACACAGCGCCAACCTCGAGTCGAATGACGGAACCGTTAGTGTAATAGTTACAGCGTCCACATCGAGAGCGGTTAACCGTTAGTGTAGTAGTTACAGCGTCCACATCGAGAGCGGTTAACCGTTAGTGTAGTAGTTACAGCGTCCACATATAGAGCGATTAACCGTTAGTGAAGTAGTTACAGCGTCCACATCGATAGTGGTTAACCGTTAGTGAAGTAGTTACAGCGTCCACATCGATGGTGGTTAACCGTTAGTGAAGTAGTTACCGCGTCCACATCGAGAGCGGTTAACCGTTAGTGTAGTAGTTACAGCGTGCACATCGAGAACGGTTAACCGTTAGTGAAGTAGTTACAGCGTCCACATCGATAGTGGTTAACCGTTAGTGTAGTAGTTACAGCGTCCACATCGATAGTGGTTAACCGTTAGTGAAGTAGTTACAGCGTCCACATCGAGAGTGGTTAACCGTTAGTGTAGTAGATACAGCCTCAACATCGAGAGCGGTTAACCGTTAGTGTAGTAGTTACAGCGTCTACACCGATACTGGTTAATCGTTAGTGTAGTAGTTACAGCGTCCAAATCGAGAGCGGTTAACCGTTAGTGTAGTAGATACAGCCTCAACATCGAGAGCGGTTAGCCGTTAGTGTAGTAGTAACAGCGTTCACATCGAGAACGTTTAACCGTTAGTGTAGTAGATACAGTGTCCACATCAAGAACGGTTAAACGTTAGTGTAGTAGTTACAGCGTCTACACCGAGAACGGTTAACCGTTAGTGTAGTAGTTACAGCGTCCACATCGAGAGCGGTTAACCATGAGTGTATTAGTAACAGCGTTCACATCGAGAACGGTTAACCGTTAGTGTAGTAGTTACAGCGTCTACACCGATATTTGTTAACTGTTAGTGTAGTAGTTACAGCGTCCACATCGAGAACGGTTAACCGTTAGTGTAGTAGATACAGCCTCAACATCGAGAGCGGTTACCTGTTAGTGTAGTAGTAACAGCATCCACATCGAGAACGGTTAACCGTTAGTGTAGGAGTTACAGCGTTCACATCGAGAACGGTTAACCGTTAGTGTAGTAGTTACAGCGTACACGTCGATAGTGGTTAACCGTTAGTGTAGTAGTTACAGCGTCCACATCGATAGTGGTTAACCGTTAGTGAAGTAGTTACAGCGTCCACATCGAGAGTGGTTAACCGTTAGTGTAGTAGATACAGCCTCAACATCGAGAGCGGTTAACCGTTAGTGTATTAGTAACAGCGTTCACATCGAGAACGTTTAACCGTTAGTGTAGTAGTTACAGCGTCTACACCGATAATGGTTAACCGTTAGTGTAGTAGTTACATTGTCCACATCGAGAGCGGTTAAACGTTAGTGTAGTAGATACAGCCTCAACATCAAGAGCGGTTAGCCGTTAGTGTAGTAGTAACAGCGTTCACATCGAGAACGTTTAACCGTTAGTGTAGTAGTTACAGCGTCCACATCGAGAACGGTTAACCGTTAGTGTAGTGGTTACAGAATATACGCCGATAGTGGTTAACTGTTAGTAAAGTAGTTACAGCATTCACATCGAGAACGTTTAACCGTTAGTGTAGTAGTTACAGCGTCCACATCGAGAGCGGTTAACCGTTAGTGTAGTAGATACAGCCTCAACATCGAGAGCGGTTAACCGTTAGTGTAGTAGTAACAGCGTTCACATCGAGAACGTTTAACCGTTAGTATAGTAGTTACAGCGTCCACATCGAAAACGGTTAAACGTTAGTGTAGTAGATACAGCCTCAACATCGAGAGCGGTTAACTGTTAGTGTAGTAGTAACAGCGTCCACATCGAGAATGGTTAACCGTTAGTGTAGTAGTTACAGCGTTCACATCGAGAACGGTTAACCGTTAGTGTAGTAGTTACAGCGTCTACACCGATATTGGTTAACTGTTAGTGTAGTAGTTACAGCGTCCACATCGAGAACGGTTAACCGTTAGTGTAGTAGATACAGCCTCAACATCGAGAGCGGTTAACTGTTAGTGTAGTAGTAACCGCGTCCACATCGAGAACGGTTAACCGTTAGTGTAGTAGTTACAGCGTCAACATCGAGAACGGTTAACCGTTAGTGTAGTAGTTACAGCGTCCACATCGAGAACGGTTAACCGTTTGTGTAGTAGTTACAGCGTCTACACTGATAGTGGTTAACTGTTAGTGAAGTAGTTACAGCGTCTACACCGAGAACGTTTAACCGTTAGTGTAATAGTTACAGCCTCCACCTCGAGAACGGTTAACCGTTAGTGTAGTAGTTACAGCCTCCACATCGAGAACGTTGAACCGTTAGTGTAATAGTTACAGCCTCCACCTCGAGAACGGTTAACCGTTAGTGTTGTAGTAACAGCGTCCACCTCGATAACGGTAAACCGTTAGTGTAGTAGTTACAGCCTCCACCTCGAAAACGTTTAACCGTTAGTGTAATAGTTACAGCCTCCACCTCGAGAACGGTTAACCGTTAGTGTAGTAGTTACAGTCTCCACCTCGAGAACGGTTAACCATTAGTGTTGTAGTTACAGCGTCCACCTCGATAACGGTTAACCGTTAGTGTAGTAGTTACAGCCTCCACCTCGATAACGGTTAACCGTTAGTGTAGTAGTTACAGTCCTGGTCAGTTACGATGAACATACCAACTGTCATGCTCTGTTATGTGTGCATGTGCTGTGTGACCTTATGCACATGTATGTATTTTGTATCGAGAGCGGTGCTGTGTGACCTTATGCACATGTATGTATTTTGCGTGTCGGGGGATGTCCGGGTCAATTACGAAGAATATTCCCGCTGACATGCTGTGTGCTGTGTGATGTGTGTTATACATGTATGACCTTATTCACATGTATGTATATAGTATTGTAAACAGGCAGTAATTGAAATTGTTTCTAAATATAAATATAACTACAATCTCCTTGAAGTTGACAATGGACAAATCACTGAAATGTTCACACTTTTCGCTTTAGGCTTCCTTGCTAATTTTCTATTTACTTTTTTAAGATAAAAGTCATACAGGTTAACTTTCTACATACTGTCTAGGCCTATACATATAAACAAAACAGAAGATATCAATTTATAGCCGTTTTCCGATTTGATGAGTACTTTATGTGATCATGTATTGTATATAGTTACTTTGTATTTGTAATGCTAATGTTTCTCACGATTCGTGGTACTTATGCTTTGTTAAAATAAACTTAATCTACAAAGGAGACGCCGTGGAAATTATATTGAAAGTTGCGTAAAACACCATAAAATCAACTTCCAAATCGCTCCTCATGCTAAAACAAGTCGTCTGTTTGTTCTTTAAAACAAATAAGTCTCCTGAGACGATTCTCATTATGGTTCAATAAGCTTACAAGACAGAATTTGATGCAAAGCCTCAAAGACGCCGCGCATTATTTTGAAGCATGACTTAAAGGAAGCAGATGCAGTTCAGTACATTTAAATAACTTGTGCAAACAGACAGGATGTAAATATTTCAAACAAGAAGGCCAAATGTCCCTTTATTTTAAACAAGAAGTCCAAGATGTGCCTATATTGCTCACCTGGCTACCATAGCCTATGATAAAGGTTACCAATAGCAGGGATTATACGTTTTATATGCTGCGATCTATGTGATATTCAGCATGTGAAGTTTAGTTGTGAAATGACAAGTTTAGTACTGAAACTATTTGGTTTACAGTTTGCTTAACATTGACTGCAACTATAATGTGTCATATAAGCTGAATTTTCTTAATTTTTTATCGATAAACGGTTTTAAATCTGCTCTAACTAGATCAATTAGATTAAACAAAAACATAGGTGCTTCAATATTAATATATATTAAGGTGTAATGCCTCTAGTTATAAGTTAAGTGTGACACAAGCTTTAGAAGGAGAGGGGGAAGTCAGCTTTGTTTTGCAGAAGTATGATAACAAAAACGGGAGTATATGAACAAAAAAAAAGATGTTATTTAAAAAGGTTTAAAGATATTTATGATCAAAGTTGAGCATTTATGAAATTAAAAGAAAAAGTTCACATGTATAGTCAACATATAGCAAGAATGCAATAACTATATAGGAAGGAACGTTTTAAGTTTAGAAATACAACATAATTTTATAAATAGGCTAAAACATCCCCCGAAATTTGGGGCCGTAAACCAAACAATTAGGCGTAGCCTAGGAAATTGGGGAAAAGTGAACTTTATTTTCTGAGCTTTGATGAACCGTATCGTCAGTGCCGTTAATCAAACTATTAAAAAATGTAGCCTAGGATGTTGGGGAAAAGTTATTAAATACAAATTAAATGTGTCTAAAGATTTGTAATAACGGTAGAAGACGTACGTATTTTGCATCTTGATGTTTCTTAAATCAGTTAATACAATTTATTGATTCATAAATGTTGTTTTCTTTCAAACATATTACAGAGTTTTTCTTTACAGTAATAATGTTGGTTGCTCCCTTTTCGATTACGTCACCCCATGGTACAAAGTTAAAACCTATTCAATACTGACGCCGCGCTTCCACGCGGCGTCAATGAAATTACTTTATAACACCTTACCAGACGGCCCTTTTGGAAATTGTATGCTGAAAAAAACACATCGACCAGTAAGTAAATATGTACCGGGTATATCCTTAACAATTTCGAGGTCGTAACGTATTGATTACTTGATTGATTGTTTGGAGTTTTACGCCGCTTTAAACAATTGTTCAATTATACCACGGTGTTTTCTGGGTAAGTTACCAGTACTACTGGCCCATTTATCCTTAGACCAGTCAGTCAGTGGTAATGCTAAGCCCGGTCGTGAGGTAGGATGTATCTTATAACTAGGGATGGGAACGAGTACCAATATTAGTACTCGGGTACTCGTAAATTCTTCCGATCGAGTACTCGGGTACTCGCAGATAATCGCATTGTATTGATTCGTTCATCAAACGTCGTGTCTCTCGGAATAGTATTGCCCCCGTGCACTAAATTTGAACCGTTTCTATAAGAACAAACATGCGTTTGTTTTCACCTCTACATTTAATATTTGATATTTGAAGAAAAACTAGTTGTTTTATTGTTAAACAAAATAATTCAACACATACATTCAGAATTTGCACTGGCGAAAACATCCAAACGTGCGGCTGTATATCTCTTTAATTAAAGTCGCAAAAATAAAGCAAGTCAAACGGTGAAATGAAGACAATACCAAGAATGATAAACAATACATTTAATAAAAGAACATCTTTATCATCAGTGAAAATAAGGAATATAAATCAACAATCTGAATGTTTTTTGTTCTTTCGTATTTCGATTTTACCGGTGTCCGTAAAATTTGCACTACATAGCATGCATTTAACTGACTTGTCGTCTGCCTTGTCGTCTGCTGTGCGTTTGAAATGTTTCCAGACGGCGGATTTAGCACGAGGCATGGTTATAAATTTGTTGAATTTCTTTCGTTCGAATAGATACGAATGATAGAGGATGGTTCTAATGAGTTGACGAACAATTAATCAAACAATTGCAACAGTTCTTATCCAATCATATTGATATGTATTTCTTACAACTATCCATTTAAACGTGTTGACAATTGAAAAAACACTATTACGACGAAGGTGTGAAAAACCGACGGCCCTCCATGTTTGACATATTGTTTGACATATGGTTGCTAATTGACTAGATTATATTCATATCGCTGACTACCTGTTTTGTCACATTGTTCGTAGTTGTCTCGTGAATGCAATCAAAACAACAAATAAAAAGGATTTAGAACCATCTTCAGACGAAAAGGTGTTAGCTGTTTGTTTAATTTACCTTCACCGCTGATTTACCGACTTTTTTAGTAACTCAATAAGAAAAACAGATTCAATACATTTTAAGTTTGTATTTACTTTAACATACTTTTATAAGATGAAAAAGAGAAAAAAAAGGAAAATAAATAATCGAGTACCTATTTTGATACCCGGTACTCGGTCCCATCCCTACTTATAACTAATGTCAGACTAATAACCAACACAATCAATACAGCTTTTTTGTAAAAATGAGCCGGGTTTAGCTGTCACAGTGTGTTGGCTTATACCACTTGCGTGCATTATAGACTTGGATGAGACTGTGTATAGACAACGTATCACCTGAGTCTCTATTTCTTGCGTACAAGTAGTACTAGTATATAGACTCAGATGTAACCTCTGAACTAGAAGTATACGAGTGTTATATAGGTTTTCTACCACAAAGCGCAATTATCTTTACATGTAGTTGTAATGTAAATGCACCTATCCCCGTCAACTTACCATTAACAGTTCACAATATATACGTTTTTGTTTGTTTGACAAAACATATATAACGGTTAGCATCTAATGTAGATAGAAATCAGACTATACAGATGTTAGATGTTACAGTAAGGCTTTTCGCTCTCTCTCTCTCTCTCTCTCTCTCTCTCTCTCTCTCTCTCTCTCTCTCTCTCTCTCTCTCTCTCTCTCTCTCTCTCTCTCTCTCTCTCTCTCTCTCTCTCTCTCTCTCTCTCTCTCTCTCTCTCTCTCTCTCTCTCTCT